>JASAMX010024947.1:0-21916 GCA_030248175.1 Microlaimidae sp. YZB2_3
TTATGGGAAAGCGTAGCAATATTGATGAAGAAGCAATACCCAGCATTTGTGGCCAGGTTTTCCAGAAACTTTTGCCATGGATAGAGGAAACAGACGAAAAAGGGCGGAAGTCCAAAAAGAGCATTCCACCATGGCTGTCATTGCAGGGCTACAGGGGTCGGAAACGCCCCAGGAAAAAAATGTGAAAAGACAGGGCTTGGTAAAGAAAGCAACCGACAACACGGGAGGGACCAATATTGTTGTCGATTGTTTTTGAATTGGCAAGAAATTGGATCAAGCCGCGTTTTTTGAAAATTCTTTTCCAAACTAACGCTGCCAGAAACCAGTTTGTGCAAACTAAGAAATTGGATCAAGCCGCGTTTTTTGAAAATTTTTAAAACGCAGAAAAGTTGGCAAAAAAGTAATGAAAAGCTATGTAAGACTGAGCATTTTAAAAACATTTATGTAAGACCGTCTCTTACGAGTGAGCAGCGTAAAGCACAAATACCATTACTGACAAAGGCAAAGCAACTGAAAAAAGAACAAGAACATATTTTTTCAATATAGTGATCACAGTGATCCCTATTTGTATGACTCAGATCAAAACTGCAAAAAACTGAAGATTAAGGGTTTAGACAAAACGTCAGAATAGCTTGAAGTGCAACCCAGTTGCAGTAAAACCTATAGTAAAATTTAAAGTTTTAAAAATCTAAAAAAATGTAGAAACTTTTTAAATATTATCTCTTAACAGTTGATGACTTTTAAATTATCTGAATGAGTTTATGCTCTTAAAATATGGAGCAAATGTTAACTACGAGTCACCGGATTTGATATGTGTTTAGGAGTCCTGGCTGAATGAACATATACCAAATCAATTAATAATAAAAAAATCTGATTGCAACCTTCTCCATAAGGATAGGACTCTAAACTAGGGGGCAGGGGTATTATCACTTACAAGTAAAAAAATAAGATATAATGAAAGAGTAATTTAGAAGAAGCATCATAATTTGGAGGTAATAATGACTGATTTTATTATTACAGGTAACAAAAATCGTTTAATTAACGTATACAGACCCCCTAACAATAAAACAGAAGATGATTTGTTATTGCTAGAATTTATTAAATTCTATACAAATACTCATTCACATACAAACTATATTAATAGGTGACATGAATTAACCTGGAATAAGGTTGGATTCTAATAAAATTCTTAACAACTCTCAAAATAAAACTAAATATTACTTTTTTTACTTTTTTTTTTAAATTAGGACTCTCCCAACTAGTTTTTGAGCCAACTAGAGACAGAAATTTCTTAGATGTACTATTTACAAATAACCCTGAATCTTTTATTAAAGTACACCTGGCTGTGAATTTTGGAAATTCTGATCATGCAGTAGTTTGTAGTGAAATAAATTGTAATCTTTTCAAAACAGTCATAAAACTGATCACTTGGTACATGACTTTAAAAATGTTGATTACAGCAGCATAGCTCTATTTTTAGCTTCTCAAAACTAGCATTTAAATTTTATATATTTAAATACAGTTCAAGAGTATTGTAATAATTTTGTTGCAGTTTAAACTAAATGTATTCAATTACACATACCATTAATAAATATACATAAAACATATTTTAAGAAAAAAATGCAATATTCAAAACATATTTACAAACTCCAAGCTAAAAAAAGTTGTGGAAAGCTAGACATAGTAACATAAATTTTAAAAATCAATTTAATACAATTCCAAAATGGTATGCAAATAGTGTTAAAAAATTCAAAACTGAACAAGAGGCAGAAGTTTTTAAATCATATTTATAAGTATTTAAACAAATCACTTTAAGTCCAAAAAAGCGACTCCTCTATTACAATGTATAGATGGGAGTTTTAAAACTAAAGACTGAAAAACCAAAAATGTTTGGTGAATATTTTAGTTCTGTTTTTACGGATTTTAGTTCTGTTTTTACGCAAAAAGATAAAATCAATTTTGCATATTTTGAAACTAATAACAACAAAATACTTGAAAACATAAATTTTACTAAAGATATGTTTTAAAATTTCTTGAGAAACTGCGTAATAAATTGTCTCGTTCTAATCTTTTAATTCAGGTGAACTTTCAAATGATTGGAAAAGTGCACCTTCTGCACCAGTTTAAAAAAAACTGTTCAAAATTTTATAAAAAAACTATCGTCCAATTTTCCATACATGTTTTTCTTGTAAAATAATGGAGCAAATTGTAAAAGCTGAGCTATTTTTTTGTAAATATATTTTCTCACCTTTCTCAACTTTCTCAACCTATGGTTTTAAAGATAAAAACAGTTACACAACTTCTAGATGTTTACAATGATTGGACTTTGGCTTTTCAAGATAAAACATCAGTTGATATAGTTTACTTGGACTTTGCTAAAACATTTAATGCTGCATTGCATCAAAAGCATTTGTTTAAATTAAATAAATATGACATTTCAGGTAAGCTTCTAAAATGAATAGAAACTTTTTTAATTAACAGAGAAATGAAAACAGTGATAAACAATACTGTTTTACTCTCTTACCAAGTCGCAAATTCAGTACCACAGGGCTCAATTTTGAGACATTTTCTTTTTATTATGTACATAAACGATATTGACAATTGTGTCCAAAATTAAGAAATTTGACTTTTTGCAGATGATGCGAAACTTTATACTAGTTTTTCAGACTAAAATGACAATCAAATCAAATTACAACATAATCTATATAGAGGTGCTCAAGAGTCCCAAGATTGGCAGCTTAATTTATCTGAAAATAAATGTGAAGTACTACATTTGAATATTTGCAAAAATGTACACAAAACGAATTATTACTTAAAAATAATAAGAAGCTACCTAAAACTAATATGGTCAAAGACTTAGGTGTATTCGTCACTATTGACCTAAAGTTTTCCACACATTGTCAAAAAATAGTAAAACATTGAAAACAGTTAATTATTTTTAGATCTTTTAAATTACAATCCATTAAAAACTCCCTAATTGCTTAAAAAAGTTTTGTGCATTAGACTGTTGAGTACGCAAGTGTTGTTTGGAACATACATATGGCTAAGGATAAATACATTTAAAAAAAAAGTCCAACGTTATTTTACTAAGCAAGTTTTTAAGGTTTGTAATTTAAAAAATACTGGATATATTAACAGCTTAAGTACACTTAACCTAGAAACTTTAGAGGAAAAAAAGAAAACATGGATATGTTTGAAACCTTTGAAATTTTAAATAAACTGGTAAATATAAACCCTGAGAAATGTTTTGTTCCTTATCCTAATCCAACCAGAGGGCATTCAAAAAAAGAACACTGAAGTCTCAATTGCCAAAAATACAGTTTTTTAGTAGGCTTATAAGTAAATGAAATTATCTAAATGAAAATGAAGTCAGTTCCAAAACAAAGTACCGATTTAAAAAATCTTTAAAGGATTAACTCATGGTAATAACTTATGGTAATAATGAATAACTAAAGAGCTTTAGTTTTTTAAAGCCTTTAGTAATTTTTTTTAGTAAGTTAAAGTAAGCCAGGTATTCTCTTAATTTGTGTTTATTTGATGTGTTTGTGTGCTTTAGTAACTCAACTGGGTTGCAATTACAAATGAATTTTTGTGTTTTTTCATGATGTATTACTAGAAAATAAAATCTTGAAATCTTGAAATTGATGTGTGTCAATTTATTTTCTAAAATAATAATTAAATATAAATCGTCCTTACTTTCCATATATCTATAAGCTGCGTCTTCAAATATTTTAAAATAATGCGTTTTTCCTGAAAAGTTTTGGTTGTCATGGTCTTTGATCCATTTCCCACATGTGTATTCATGGAAATCTTCGCAAGGATCTACTGACATGTTAATGTATCTATTAACATAGTCGGCTAGATCTTTACACCCTTGTGTTTGACATCCTTAAATTAAAAAATATATGTAAATTATGTGCATAAATGCATATGAAATATTAATTGGTTAATTGCTTGGTAATTCTTATAAAATTGTTTTGTTTATTCATTCGCTTTTCAAAAATCACGCTTTTAACTCGTTCTCATGATTACCTTTTTTTCTTATTACCGAGGTAAAACCTTTTTCCGATGGTGGTGTTATCATTGTCTGACCAATGTAGTGTTTTCAAATCACCTTTTAAGGTAATTTGAAAAGATGCGGATTTTCTTCACTAATTTTGGATTAGTAAGGATTTAATCTGAGATTAATTTTATTCTGACATTAAATTTTTCAAACGAAATTATCCAATTAATGCTGCTAGTATGTGTACCTTGTTTCGACAATAGCTAATCTTAAATTAACTCGAAGTTTGTTTAAACCTTAAGCATACAACCCTGGTTTTATTTACGTTGCAAATAATACACTGTATGAATATAGATAATTCGCACTTAACTACTGTAAAAATTTAAACATTTCAATTTCATCGCTCAGTGTAAAATAAGTGGAAAAATTAAAATGGTTAACACTGTACAGAAGCAATGTGCAAATTTTAGTCATGCAACGCATACAGTGTATTTTGTGTAACCTATGTACAACTTGATACTGTAATAAGTTTGCATACTACAATGGCCAGACAAAGGTACCACCACTGCAGGACAAGGTTTCACCGTGGTGCAATGAAGGTTTCACTATGATAACTTGGGGAAAGGTTATTACGTTAATGGGTTACTATATTATATTTTTTGTACTTAGTACTAAAATTAAAGAGCAGCAAAATTTAACGTATTTGGCAAAAGCTTGAAAAACTGTACCTAAAAAAAATAGTAATTTGAATTTTTGCCAAAAAATGACAAACGATTGAAAAATATCAAGCGTTATCACCAAGTCAAAAGCCTTTGCTATCGTACAAATTTAAACATTTAAATTTGCTTGCTCACTGTACAATAAGCGGACAAAATAAAATGGTTAAAAGTGTACAGTAGCAATGTGCAAATTTTAGCCATGCAGCGCATACAGTGTAGTATGCAGAACCTAGGTACAACTTGGGTGATAACGTAAAAAGTTTGCATACCACAATGGCCAGACAAAGATACCACCAATGTGGGAAAAGGTTTCACCGTGGTTCGATTAGGGATCGACCGGGGCAGAATTATTGCTGATGCTGGGGCCAGGGCCCAGGTCGGGGTAGAGAAAGTTTGATTCGCCGAGGCCGGGGCCAGGGCTGGGGTAGAAAATTTGGCCCAGGCCGGGGCCGGGGCAGGCTAAAAATTTAGCAGAATTTTTAATTTTGGTCGTTTTTTTTCAAAAATTTTAATTTTTTTCCTATAGATTATTTGTTTTAGGTAATTAATAGTCACGTTTTAGAATTTAAGCCCTTGTGTAAGTAGAGAAAGCTATTTTTTAATACACAAAGTTTTTTCAAACAGAACAAAAAAATATTTGAATATTTTGATTTTTTTAGACCTAATTACTATTATATTGAGTATACACTATGTAATAAGATTACAAGAAATAAATACCGGTTGTAAAAAGTAGTGATTTTTGATTATTTTCAGAAAAAGTAAAAAGTAATTAAAAAAAATTTAATCTAAGTAAATTAAGAATAAAAGTAATTTGTGATATTTTAATTTAAGTAAAGTAAAAATAAAAGTAACGGTCGAAATTTTATTTAAATAAAATAAAACTAAGACCTATTTTTTAAGTAAAAGTAAAAGTAAAATTATAATAAAAGTTATTTTGCAACGAAGCAAAACGTCGATTTGTGGAGCTCCAGAGCCCTGTTCCAAAGTGTTTTGCTAATTACTGCATAAATTTTCATTTTAATTTTTTTTAGTCTAAGTACAGTAAATGATGTTTAGCGTGTTAGTGGCCTAAAAAACTTTCTTCTGAGACTCATTTTACAACAAGCTCGTAGGAAATCTACTTGTTGAAATTACTTAAACTTTACTTAAATTAATTTAAGTATTTGTAGGAAAAAATCTGAGTAAGAATTAAATTAAAAGTAAGTGAAATTTAACCCTTTGGTATTTATTCCTCTGCAAATCCGCAGAAAGGATTTTACGCGACTGCTGCTCAATGCTAAATTTAGTCAACGATAGTCGAGAGACACAGAGTTTCACACACTGCAGCACTGACGCAATATATTTTCTGCAGATTTGTAGCGGTTTATGGACAAAAAATCCCAAGTGTTAAAAGTGAAGTAAAAGGAAAAGTAATGAAAAAATCTTTACCTTTATTTGTTTAAGTAAAATAAATGTAACTTCTTACAACAGTAGTATACTCTACGTAAGTATTAGAAATATGTTCAAGTTTAAAGCAATATTATACTTAATCCCACTAACCAAACTTATAACTTTTAAACAATGCTCTATAAATAGAGCAGGAGTTAAAACATTTTTATACGGGAAGTAAGTTTTGATGGAAAAATCAAAACGTGTTAGAAGAACCAAAATCAAATTTGGACACCCATATAAAATATTATTTGACAATAGCGGAATTTTTTTATATTGCAATAAATTTAATATGTTAATAATTATAGAAATGCAATTCTAAAGCTAAAAAATGCTAGTTTTTAAGAATATTATTTTGAAAAAACATCTTTTTTAGAACTTTACTTACATGCCTCTATTCAACATTTTTCAGTCTAACATACAGGAGGGATTAAAACGGACCTTTTCATTTTAAATTGTTAGAACTAGGGGTGTGCATTGCCGGGAAATTTCACTTTAGCCGCGCACTAGCTTTAGTACTAAAGGTCCAAAATTCGTTTAGCCTTAGCTTTAGTACTAAGCCTAAAAAAGGCTTAGTACTAAAGCACTTTAGCCTTAGCTTTTGCCAAAATGACAAATACAAACATGTACCTAAATTTGAAAAAAATATCCCTTTTTTAAGGTAATTCCTAGCATTGCACTTTTTAGTTTACAGTAAAAAACTCAACACTTAGGACTTCTTTGACGTTTATTGCCTAAGATTTTACTTTTTCTTAAAAATACTATTTTTAGGGTTATTTTACGGTTTTAAAGTTGCCCTTGTACTATATATTGCAATTTTAACCTTAAATGTAAATGTTCATCAAAAATGATTAACTACAGTCCTGGTCTCGTGTAAAGCCCATTTCAAACGATTCATTGTTTGGAACGTTTCACAAACGATTTGCCGTTCGACCATCGACACAGGGTTTGAAAGAAAAAAGCGCGCAAGGCTGAAAAATGTTAGTCGCGTATTTCCTATACACAGGACGCGCTAATTTGCGGCCGTTAATAAAACACGCGAGTGGAAAACATTATTACCGCATTAAATTGTTATAAGCACGTTAAAAAAATGTAATTATTTTTTAAATAAAATATGCTTATTTATATCGCAGATGTTTTTTTCTTTGGCAAAATTCATTTAAAATATGTTTACTAAAATGCAAAGGCAATACACACGGATGTACCAAAACACTAAATATAGAATATAATTTAAAGTTTAATTTAATATTGATTAAATCTTTTTAAGGACAAACCATACAAGTGTATTGTTTTATTAACAGTTTATCACTTGTTTTTTTAGATAATTTTACCAAACAAAACAAATGTGCGTTAAAGATAACCATAATTTTGTTAATAACTTTTAAACACTAGAATTTTTCAAGTAAATTGACCCTTTGAGACGATGTTAAACTTATGTGTAAAAAACAGTTGATAAACATTTTTCTATTTAGTATTTTGGTACAATATTTTTAATATTTACAATACAATAAAATATTTAATTTATTACGTTTTTGTGTATTAAACATGTTTTAAATATTTTTTGGCAAAAAAACTACATTTGGGATATAAATAAGCATATTTTATTTAAAACAAAATTACATTTTGTTCAAACACGCTTATAATAGGGTAATAATGTTTTCCACTCGCGTGTTTTATTAACGGCCGCAAATCAGCGCGCCCTGTGTATAGGAAATACGCGACTAACAATTTTCAGCCTTGCGCGCTTTTTTCTTTCAAACGCTGTGTGGATGGTCGAACGGCAAATCGTTCGAAAAACGTTTTGAACGATGAATCGTTTGAAATGGGCTTTACACGAGACCAGGACTGTATCAAGAATATTTTTTCTATCTAAAGCCAAGAACATTTAACCAACATTTTTGATTAAAAAACCACGCTTACTGCATAAAAACTTCACAAAATGCCCATATGAAATAGTAAAAATGAAATTATTTTAATATTAAGTACTTAAAAACTCAAAAAATACTTCAAAAAACCAAAAAAATCAGTCCTTTATAATGCTCAAACAAAAATAGAAAAAACAAAAGAGTAAAACACTATACTTACAGCACTTTGAAACCAAAATTCGTTTTAATGTTTATAATTAGCATTATTGTTCAAATAACTCACTTTATGTAATTTTTAAAGTAAAAATAAAAATACTCAACTCAAAGTGAGTATAATTTTGGCAGCCAGAGTGGGGAGTCAGGTTAAAACGATTTAAAAATTTTTGGAGGAGAACTCAATTTTTGTCTAGAAGTGGGGTCCCAAATTTTGAAGTTAAAGGGGAGTGGTGGACTTCAACCTACCTCCCCCTTTTACTGATATAAATCTCATTTAATAATCATGTTTTTGGTTTGGTGATAACACTTAAGATTTTTTGATGATTTGTTATTTTCTTGGCAAAAGCTAACGTTTTGCTGGGTCCATACCTTTTGCCGAGCTTTTGTTAGCTAATTTCAGTTTAGCCGTGCCTTAGGTTTAGTACTAAGCCAAAAAAACCTTTAATACTAAAGTACTTTAGCCTTAGCTTTAGTACTAATGACACCCGTAGTTAGAACATTTTAAAGATTCATTATCACCTTTTTAATTAAAAAAATACTTTTTAAATTGTACAAGGTAAAATAATTAAATTATTGCAAGTACAAGCGACTATGTTTGCTTTCTAGCTTGTTTTAAAAAGTTGTTAGTTTTAGTCATTTTAATTTGTTAACTTATTTTTTAGCCGAAAATCATAAAGTCAGTGTCACGTCAACTTTTGCAATGAAATTGTGTTTGTGATTTTGCACTACTTTTTGTAATTTCTCGAGATTTATCAAAAACATATGGCCCAATAATTTTCAATTAGATTTAGGGTCGATGGAGCCTTGGGAAGTTGGAGCTGGAACTTGAAGCCAAAAATAGGGAACTTGGAGCTGTAAATGGGGAACTTGGAGCCGTAAATTAGAAACTTGGAGCCAAAAATAAAAATCGCCAAAACGTGTACCTAAGCCTAAGCAAAGCCTAAATCTAGCCCCACACCAATTTTTTTGAAGGCTCCAAGTTCCCAAAAACTTGCTAAGGGGCTAAGTTCCCAGCTTGTGGCTCTAAAGACCCCGTACCTTCAATTATACATAAGTTTTTGAATAAAATTGTGCAAGAAAAAACGCAACATTTCTAATGCACGCGACTTTCTGTACATATACCACTGATTTCTTACGCAGAGATTTTCTTGCTGTCAATACCCGTTTTTTGGAAGTGCATTTCACGAAAAAGTAGAAGAAAAGTTCCCATATGCACTGCAAACCACTAACAGTGTTAAAAATTGCGTTAAAAACTAATTAAAAAAAAAACAACAGTGTGCCTACAAAATAGAAGCAAATGGCGGGTTTTCAGTATTAAAGTCGCAAAACTCCGAATTTTCAGCAAATTTTTTGTTTGAAAATTAGGTTTCACAATTTTTGGGTTATATATGCTTACTTTTATTAAAAAAATTATGAAAACCTTAAACTAAATTAGCATTTTTTTGGATAAAAGCTTAAAGATAATTTTTACTAAAATTTCTATTTAAATACCTGGCACTTTTACTGGTATTCATAAAATTTTAGACCGGGTTTATAGGAATTGGGTCCGTAATTTTTGGCAAGAAATCTCTGGACCGGGTGGTACACCTTTAAGACTGTGTCCAGTATTTAATATCGTTAATTTTCGACACGTATTAATTGATTTTTTAAGCGAATTTTATTCAAAAACTATTTCCAAATTAAATACAAACAGTTCATACTAATTTCTTGTTTAAAAAATTCAAGTTTGGTGTCTTTTGGGCTGTATAAAAATAGTAAACTCAGTAAAAAAAAGTGAACTGACTCTGCAGGGTTTTCCTGTGAAAACAAGCGGACCCAGTTTAAATACAATTTTCACAGAATTTATCAATACCATTGTAGTTTCAGCAATAAATTTAAAAACGCTAGAAGATAAAATATATAAAATAAAAGCAAGAAATCAACTTGAATTTTTTATTTAAAAAAATGTTTTAGCATCACTAATAACACTGAAAAATAAAAGTAAGGATATAATATAATCCAAACAAATAAGCAGTTGTAAAATAAGTTTTCATAGAAAAACTCATACATGAAGAAATTTTATAAGAATTATTACCGATTTCTGCTAAATTTTTGTACGCGGCGATTTTATAAACATGTCAGAAAAACGAATTTGATGCATAATATATCGCTGTTTGAGAAAATTTTTGTTGGGTGCACATAAAGTAGCTTGCGCCGAAAAGTAAGATGTGCATCATTTGTCTTTTAAATTTAGTTAAAAAATTTACTGTACACATAGCCCAAAATTCTCTTGGGTTATATATTTTTGATATAAAACATAAAACATTATATTATAATAACTCTAATATTTATTGTATACGTCTCATGAATGGACTTCTATTGTCAAACCCTAATCTTGTAAATAAAATCTACAGAATGGTTTTTAATGCTAAAAAGTCTTTAAATTTTTAGAATAATGACTCATGATTGAAATAAAGAATCTTATTAAAATAGAGGTTTAATAAAATCTTAAAATATAAATAACAAATATCCTTATATTAAAGCGATTACATTAGCTCTTTAAATAAAATTTCATATATTTATCACTGTCTAAAATTGTAAAAAGCGCTTTAAAATTTGTATTCTCAGGGGTCCTTACCCCGGTTTGCTCCGGTTGATTTGATAGCTAAGTGCGCGGGGGGGGAATTTGCGTGCGGGGACCGGGGCCAGGGCCGAGGTAAAAAAACCACCCCAAAAAAAAAAAAAAAAAAAAAAAAAAAACAACCCCCCCCGATAGCTAAATTTCCGGAGCCCGGGTCAGGGCTGGGGTAGAGAAAATTGGGCTTGCCGGGGCCGGGGCCAGAGCCCAGGGAGAAAAAAAGTACCGGGGATAGCCGGGGCCGGGGCAGGGGCCCTAGCTGATCCCTAGGTGCGATGAAGGTTTGACTGTCGAGGAATGAAGGTTTCACTATGGTAACTGGGGAAAAGGTGATCACAGTAATGGGTTGGGTGAAAAAGTAGTAAAAGCGGCAAAAGCTTGGAAAACTGTACCTGGAAAAAAGTTTTTTTTTGTAAACTGTACCTGAAAAAAAGTTTCAGTTTTTGCCAAAAAATGGCAAACAACTGAAAAATATCAAGCGTTATCACCAAGTCAAAAGCATAATATTACCATGTGATTAATTATGATTATTTTTTTGTTTTTTATGCTGTTTTTAATGACGGTGCTATCTCCTACCATTGGTGATTTTTTACCAAACAGCAAATAAAAAACAACCAAATACTGTTACATCTCCAGACCAATAGGCAGGCACCTTGCACTGGAACTCGGTTTATACATGAAGTATGCAATAAACATAGGGAGTCATCATAATGGATAATTACTGTATCTCCTACTTATCTTTTGTAGTATGCAGATCAACCCTTGAAAGCGCGCGAAATTTCGATCGGTTGATCTGCATACTAAAAAAGATAAGTAGGAGATACGGTAATTATCCATTATGGTGACTCCCTATGTTTATTGCATACTTCAAGTATAAACCGAGTTCAAGTGAAAGGTTTACAGGTTTACAGGTTTCTTTACTTTTTACCAACTAATTGGCATTTTCTTAATTCAATTATTTTGAGTCTATTATTTATATATTTGGTTGATTTTTCAAAATAGTGGAAATTTTTACCCAAAGGGTAGGTTTATAACCGGTTTGTGTTTTTAGGTTTCTGTGGTTTTGTTTTCTCTATTTTATCAACAAGCAGAAGAGCTCAAAAAGTAAGAATAAATTAAAAATTTAAGTTGGTTAATTTTTTTGATATTTTAATTTTTTTTTTAAATTATTGTGTTATTATTTGATTGTTATTATTTATTTTTTATTTACATTGCAGGAAGAGACAATTTAGCTAGTATATTAAACATATTAAGTACTTCCTCGTAAAGGGAATTTAAAAATGATAATTTTCTTAACATGTGAGTTTTTTGTTATTAAGTTTGCAAGCTTTGCAGTTTTTGATTGATCTAAGAAATAATTTTAGGTGAGTATTTTTTAATATTTGGCCGTTTTTCCCAGTTTTTTTAAAGTCTTAATAACTATTTACTAAGATGACAACCATTAACTACATAGTACTCATTGTGATGATATATACTAATGGCTAAGAATTTGAAAATAAGGTAAGGTTAATAATGTATTTTATGTTATTTCATCAAAGGTCTTCTATATTTAGATCAGTGTTACTTCAGATTTTACCCTGGACAAAATCCATTGTTCTAAACGGAAGGAATCCCCTGCGCATCAAAGGACACTGCGCGCATAAAGGGACGCCTGCATTTATGTCTAATAATGCGCCCGCGCCTTTCTAATAACCTGCCCGCGCGGTATTCTTTTAGCCATATTCGCACCTTCATTTTAAAGCCCTGTTTTGTCGCTGCTCCTCCGACAACCTATCCCACGGAGCAAAGCATACATGACGTGATCTCGAATACTATATGACATTTTAAAGCTAAAAAAATTTTAAGGTTATGGTTTCAACTAAAATAAGCAAAAGAAACCATAACAAGAGTACTTTGATAATAAGATTTTTAATCATTGATATAAGTATTTCACAGTGATTACAGAAAAAAACAAGCAAGAAAATTTAGTAAAACGATGCTTTGGTGGTAAGACTAAGTCTAAGATTTTACAGGTTTACCATATAAAAAACAAAATTTTAAAAACAATGGTGTTGGAAAAGTACACCACAAAAAATGAAGTAAACTTTTACATCAGTTTTGACAAAGGGCACTTAAAAAAACAATGGACCATATGAAAAAAAAACAACTATTTCTATGAAATTAACAAGTTTTATCTTCTTTTTTTCTTATGATCAGATAACAGAACTAATATTTTATAAAGCATAGTTTATGCATAGTTTAATACTGCTGTAACATTATTTCATTTTTTATATTTTTTTCCTTTTTTTTTCAAAAAAATTATATTTCAAATCATCAAATTTTTGATTTAATTGCCGCCAACGTAAACTGTAATTCTAACGAAATATCAACATAACTATCTGAAATGGCTTTAAAGGCTCAAAAGAGCACTTATTTAAGTCAGGATAAATTTTTTCTTGAATGCATCCAAAGGATCGACAGTTACTTGAGAAAGGAGTAACTACCCTATTTGCAAAACAAGTTTTCTTCTCATTAATTGAACTTTCTTCAACAGCCAATCTGAAGGGATGACCACGGGTGGGCTGCAGGTTAAACTTAAAAAACTCATTGGTTTGCAAAATGTTTAAGCTATGTATAATTTTAAAGCACTCATACAAATCAGTTTTGTCTCTTCGGTCCTTTAATCTTTCTAAACCTAGGTAATCCAGCCTTTGTTCATAATCAACAGGTAAAAACTTTCATTTATAAAACAACCTTCTAAAGACGAATTCTATCAGGGTGAAAATAGTTGGGTGGTAAAGTAACCACTCGTTCTTCGAGAAAATATCACGTGTAGAGAAACACCTGACGCAAGTTAATAATAATTGGTTACATCATCTCTGCCAACTTTTTTTTATTATATTTTTTTTCGCGCGTTTATTGTTCTTTTCTTTCTGACGGCGAGCGGTTACGCCCTTAATTTCAGCCTGAAGGTTTTTAACTTTAGTGACATTTTGTGGCACTTTTTCCAATATGTTTATATCTTATTGTAAATAAGGGTTCCAAACTGCACTAGCGTATTCCAGAATCTAACATAGGAGTCTAACGCAGGACCTTTACGCTCTGAAAAGATTATTTCAAGAATTTGAGTTGAATGTTCTAAAAATTAGAGATGTCACTTTCATTCCTTTTTTTTCTTTGATTTCATAGTGTTTAGAGAATTTCATATCATGAGCTATATAAACATCTAGGTCACGCACCAATTTTGTAGTTGCAAGCACATTATTACCAAGCTTATATTTACAAATTTAACTCTTTGCTATGATTTTGAATATAGAGAACTTCACATTTATGATCTGATAATTACAATTGCAGTCTTGTGACTAGCTGTATATTCTATCTAAATCTTTTTGAAGTCTTAAGGTTTAAATGTGATAATCTTTAGATGAAGATTTTGCAAACAATTTTATCTCACCTATAAAGCGTCTAATTTGTGAGTCCTTAACACAACCAACAATATCTTTAATATAAAAAAATGGACCCAAAACAGAACCCTGAGGAACTGAACTTTTTAGAGGAAATGATTTGGATAATGAGTCATTAATTACAACATTAATTTCCCGCCCAACTAAAAATTCTTTTATCCATTTAAAAAATTTACCAGAAAATAATAATAATAAATATTTATATGATGATGATGATGATGATGATTATAATATAATAATAACAAGAATATAATAAATAATAATAATAATAATAATAATAATAATAATAATAATAATAATAATAATAATAATAATAATAATAATAATAATAATAATAATAATAATAATAATAATAATAATAATAATAATAATAATAATAATAATAATAATAATAATAATAATAATAATAATAATAATAATAATAATAATAATAATAATAATAATAATAATAATAATAATAATAATAATAATAATAATAATAATAATAATAATAATAATAATAATAATAATAATAATAATAATAATAATAATAATAATAATAATAATAATTTTTTAAAAGGATGATTCTTTCAAATGTGTGGGGCTAACATTGGCAGAAAATAAGTCATATACCCCAACAAAAAGGTCAGGTATTCTAAAAAAATTAATTCCCCTATCAGTCGTTTTTAAAACGTTACAGAAACCACGAAAAGACTTTAAAGAGACCACAAAAAGATTTTAAAGAGACCACGAAAAATCAAGTTGCGTAATTCCTTCTTCCTTCTTATGAGCCCATGTTTATTTTTGATCCACCAATAACGAATGAGGAATATCGCTTTTAAGGATGGAGCGTTGGAATAAGAAGAAGAAGAAGAAGAAGAAGAAGAAGAAGAAGAAAAAGAAGAGGAGGAAGAAGAAGAAGAAGAAGAAGAAGAAGAAGAAGAAGAAGAAGAAGAAGAAGAAGAAGAAGAAGAAGAAGAAGAAGAAGAAGAAGAAGAAGAAGAAGAAGAAGAAGAAGAAGAAGAAGAAGAAGAAGAAGAAGAAGAAGAAGAAGAAGAAGAAGAAGAAGAAGAAGAAGAAGAAGAAGAAGAAGAAGAAGAAGAAGAAGAAGAAGAAGAAGAAGAAGAAGAAGAAGAAGAAGAAGAAGAAGAAGAAGACAAAGAAGAAGAAGAAGAAGAAGAAGAAGAAGAAGAAGAGGAAGAAGAAGGTTCTGAATTTCAAAATTTTCCCACGTTATAATAATAATTGTTGGCACGGCGCGGCAGGTGGCTCTCCCGCGAAATTTGTGAAATTTTATCATTTTTAAAAAAACAATTAAAGTTTTACTTCTATGGATTCATCTAGCACTTTAAAATTATGGGTCGGCGATTCTGCCGCGATTTTAGAAATTGTTTTGCAATAAATAATTTGTGGCGAATTTTTTTTAAAAACCGAGGATTTAAAACCAATTTCAAGCATTTGTTTTACCTTTTGACCATTGTTCAAAGCTGGTTTTAGTGTAACTAAGGTTTTTCATATTAAGATTTTTTTTGGATAATCAGAAAAAGAAAACAATATTTTGCCATTCTTGAATTTAATAAAAGAAACCGCTAAAATTTTTTAAATACATGTTTTTGTAGCATTTTCAGTGTTAAAAATATAAAAAAAACATTTAAGATCTAAAAAACATCTAAGATGAACTTTCTTTTGTTGTGGGACCGCAGACTCATTTTTCATTGTGCAAGGTAGGTCCATAATTTTTTTTTTAATTTTTTAATCCTTTCAGTGTTTTTAGCTTAAGAGTTTACCTTGATTACAGAAACTGGCCTTAAAAGTTTTTAACTTTACACTGAATGTTTTTTTGTACAATTTTTGGATTGCCATTGATTTTGACAAGAATATATAACACAACAGAGTGTCCAACGGTACACTTAACTTTTGACCAAAGTTTGCTAGAAACATGCACAACTTTGTGCGGCTTTTCTCGCAAAAATCCGCCATTTGCTGCTATTCTTTTTGCACAGCGATTTTTAACGCAGTATTTGTGTTTTTTTTAAATGCTACTTTCTTTGCACTCAATGTTGCTTATTGCGCACTGCAAATATTTTTCTGCAGCAAAAAAGACACTTTGCATATGTTCGACTTTTCAAGCCAAATTTCGTTCACAAATTTAATGTACAGTTGGACATTCTCTTGTGTTATATATTATTCAATATAATAGTGCATTACAATAAAACGTTTATAACTAAAATAAAAAAAACTAACGGATTATTGTAATAATATATTGCTATCGAATTGTAAAAAGATTGTGTTTTTTGTAATTTATTTCTTAATTTAGTTCTAAAATTTTTTAAAATAAAAAAGATTCAAAAAAGATTTAAAAAAAAGCCAAAAATTGTTATAGATCAAGCAAAAATTGGCTGTCATTTGATATGGTTGTTAAAAATTGTTTTTGTTTAGATAGAGTACACTCGCTAATGAATGATTCAGTATACACATAAACGGTTTGTTTATTTGCTAATGTTGTACGAGTTTCAAAAATTTCTTTCTTTTTTGGAATCATTTTCAAATTTTTTGAGTATGAGATTCGCGAACTATAGTTGGAAATTAGTTTTTGATCAATGTTTTCTGAACAACATTTGTTGCTCAAAATTAATATAAGCTAAGACAGGCTAGTTTTTTATGAAATAATGGTTTGCAATTTTTAAGGTATTTTTGTCTTATATTTTTGCTTTAAGAACATTTAATTTTTAAAACTTATTGAATTCGACACCAAACAAAAGTTTGGTTTTTGTATAAAATGTTATCAGTAATAAATTTATATGTTAAAGTTGGTTATTATTTTTAAATATGGGTGTAACGCTTCTGGGTCTTAGGCTTAGTTTGAAATTGTTTGTGGTTAATAAATAAGATTGCTACAGTCCTGAGCAAAAATAAAGGTAGTTTTTTTGCCCTTGTATAGCCATGTGATGACTATTCTGCACATAGGCGCAATAAAGTAACCCGCGCTTTTGGGAAAGCAGAATAAAGAAAAGATTGCGGCTAGACCACAGCCGCTTCCCTTTTTGTTTGCTCATGCGCCCAGCGTTTGAAGTTTTCAGAAGTATTATAGGATAGCTATTTTTTTAACAGGAGGTAAAAAGAGGGCAAACACTTAATATTAGCTGCCCAAAACATGGTTTATTAAATATTTTGTTTTTTTACACACTAACAACTTTTTAATTTTAATATTTTGTTGTTCACAAATAATTTTTTTATCATAAAAACATTTCGATAGGGCATCTTATTTTAATTATATCAAAGAATAAAAAATTTAGGTTTGCTGAATTGGGGGGGCATAAACGGTGCACAAAGAAAGCGGTCTAAAGTCCATTCGCCGAATTTCTTTCTTATATTACAAGTTTTCTAAACGCCTCTTATCACAACTATGCCATATAAGCGCTGTGCCAGCAGTATGGCGGCATTACAGTACGTTTAAAAACTACCTTTGTTTCTGCTCAGGACTGTATTTTATTGAATGATTCTTGTTTCATTATAAAAGCATAGGCAAACAGCTGTTTTTCACACAAATTGCACATTTTAATATAAGTACCTAATACATATTTTTATTATATTTTTTGATGTGATTTGTATTATATAGCAAAACCCCCGGTTAGTATCTTGAATAGGACAAAATAGTGTTTGCGCTTTCTTTAAAAAGTTAAAGTTAGTCTAGAATGTTGTGGAATATTGTAGATTTTATTATTTTGTCCTAGGATTTGTATTTGTAATGTGGTATATGTGTAAGTAAGATAAGTAAAATCTTGTAAAGTAAGTAAAATCTTGTTTTACAAGCAACCGCAATATAACGCAGACAGCTTACCAATAAACATGAATAAATTAATGACAAAACAACAAAGAAGTTTACCAATAAATAAATTAGAAAGTAGTTTTTGTTTTCAATTTATGACAAAATTTATACAATGTAATGAACTAATTAATTCAACAGTACCTTTAAAGCAATAAGTCAAACTGACCATTAAATTTTCAATAGCATTAAAATTTGTGAAAACAAATAAATTAATTAATTATTTTCAAAAAAATTAGGTGTTTAACCGGTTCCTAATTTCAAACATAAATTTAAATAAACTGAAAAAATTAAAATTAAATTCCTTAATAAATAAATACGCGTTAGTGTGCTCCTCTTGGTTGAGGAGAACCGTCATCAGATTTATGTTTAGCTAACAAGGTTTATGATAAGATATTTTTAGATAAGTAACTAGTAACGGTTAGTGGTTAACAAAGTTTTAAGGAAGTACAAGTTTATTGTTGACCAAAAAATATATTACAGAGCAAATGCAGATACACAAAAGATTTGCGACCTACGCATGCGACATGGCTGGGGAAACTGTTAAACCTATTTAATTTTGTAAAACGAACTAAAAACATTTGAAATTTACAAAACGCTTAAACCTAAGGATTATCCAAAAAAATGGTGAAATTACAGTGAAAGTTCTGGGGAGTTGGAAATTTAAGTTTTATGATGAACAAAAAATTGATGAGCAAACATTTATCTTCTTTATAATAAAAATTTTACATATAAAGATAAAACAGAAATACTTATAAAAATATCACAAAAGGCTGTAACAAATTAAATAAAACATGGACGCGCAAAGAATGGTTAAAACAAAAATAATGAAAGGGAAGCAATGTTGGCATTAATTTTTGGGCGATTCTTTGCAATTAACAGAGATTCCTTAATAAAAGGTGTAAGCCAAAGGCGCTATGGCTAAGAATTCATAAATCACTAGAATTTACATTGGATTGATATTTTTACATGTGTTCAAAAACGTTTTTTCGTGTTGAACAATTATATTCCCGGTAAAAGGGCACTCTCCCTTGTGCTTGCAAACTCTGGTATGAAGATGACGCCTTGTTTTTCCCTAATATCAAAGATTGCACCTTGCACACGTATAAGAATATACCACACCAGACTGCAAGTACAGAAGAAATTTGTCCTTCAACGGAAACATATTGCCAATACAAAGATTGGTTTTGAACACATTTCTACAATCTGTGTTTGGTAAAAAGCAAAATATAGAACAAATTCTGGCTTTTGTTTGCACTGAAACTGGGCCCAAAAATGGTAAACAAATTGTCAGTTTTTGAATATTCTCATTTTTGGAGTTGCTTTGTGTCTCCGAGCATTTAAATTGGAGGGAACTCTGGAGCTCTGAAATTCCGCCCCTTAATAAGCGATTTTCAGCTTATTTAACTTTGAAATATATTTAAAATTACTCTATATCAGCATTTCTAAGATTATTTTTATTGTTTTTCGAAAAAAATAGTTTACAAAAAAATTTTGACAAAACAAGCTGCAAAACAACATCACTATTTTAATTATTCACAAAAATACTACAAAAATAATGGAGCTCTATTCTGGAGCTCTGTAGCGCTGGAAGGTTATCTGAAGCTCCTAAAAGCGGATTTCCACTCTGGAGCTCTTGACCTCAGAGCTATAGGGCATACACTAATGTATTATTCTATGCTCCTAAATCATAATAGAACTGTGTTAAAAACAGAGGTTAAAATAACTTGTGTTATAAAATGTTTGTTGTGAAGTGTAATTGTATGATTGCTACGGGCTACTTAAGAAAAATAAAAAAAATATAATAAAAAATAATAAAAACCATCTAACCTTTGCAAACTCCTCTACACTCTTGAAGAGTTAAAAATTTGTTATAGTTTCCACTGCACCCCTTAAATGTAAATTTCTTGCAGTCTTTTGCGCCATCATCATAATAAAAATATTCAGCTTCATAAACATCGTGAGGACATGGTGCTCCTTTGTTTACTGGCAAATAACAATGAGCTGGTGCTTCTGAATTAAACACATCAGTTTTTAAAACCTTATTTTGGGGAATTTATCACCGTTTTTGTTTTCCTTCAAACAAGTACATAATTAAATAAAAAATACCAGCAGGTTTATAAATTTATATTATAACTTTTTGTCTTCGATTTTCACAATTTTTTGTGAAAACCTTACCACTGCCCCCAATAGCCCACAAAATTTTTTTCAAAAAAATATCTCCTGAGGTTCAGGAGTTATGACCCCCCAAAGATGGCGTTTTTCAACAATTCTGTACATGAAAAATTTCTCAATTGGTGAAACGATTTACGTAACAAATTATGCCCTCAGAAAAAACGGCTACATTCTACTTTCTTTTGATACCTTGATCGTTAAGATGGTGCAGTATTTGTCAAAATATTGCGTTTCCCATACAAAACACCCACGATTTTTTCGTAGTTATTTTATGAAGTTTGCTTAACCTTTACTTTGTGTTTTTAGCAGAAAAATCATGGGTTTTTTGTATGAGAAACCCAATATCTTGACAAATATTCTACCAATTTTAACGATCAAGTTGTGGCGTAAAATGCACACCAAAATCTATTCACCCACCGTTAGCACTTTCTAAAAAAAGCTATTGTAAAACCCAAACATAGAAAGTTTTCTAAAATGGCCAAAATTCTGTAATCTTTATAATAAACTTTTAATATATACCCCCTTAAAAGTTTATATGTAATTTTTTAGTATTTAGCTAACAGTAAGCGAATAAAATAGTGGCATTGGGGAGCGCATATTCTAAATAAAGGGGTCTCTATTATATGGGTCCCTGCATGTTGTAACACTGGCCCCACTGCGCCCTCACATGTTGAAAATTCTGCTACTTGAATCCAACCCAAAAGTTATAGGCAGGTATACATACCAAGGTGTGTGTTTGCACAAAGCGCGCATGTATAAAATTGCGCATGCATCTAATTGATTGGTCGGTTAGTTGGTTAGTAAATCTTCAGCACAAGCGTTCAACTTTTAGGCGCCACGTTTGCGTGGTTAGACCTTATCAAAAAGGTAAGTTTCGTTTATAAATAAAATTGTATGGCTTAGGCCTTTTATAGATCACGGCGTAATTTGAACCTGCCTATTCTCCAACGGTTGGATTCAAGGTTTCTTAAGCTTGCGGAAAGATTTATTAACTAATTAATTAATTGTATTTTCTTTCTCAATACGCAGCCAGAAGAGGCCAGTGTTTTTAATCTCTGTGTTTACCTACAACTATGGCCCTTGTTGGAAACTTAGCATGAGTCAATGGCGCATCCCTGATGTCGGAGCGAATTTTGTAATTCATTTGTGGGGGAAAATATATCTACCCTTTGTAACATTAATGTGAGACAAGTGATTTTTTAAAGTTCCTTGTCGCAAATATTTTTGATCTTTCAATTCAAATTGATCACTACAGTCACTGCTTGTAGTTCTTGTTTGCATTCCTTTTTACTTAAAAATAAATACTTTGACTTAAAAACTGTTCTCGGTTAATTCTGTAATTTGGTGCAGTCGCCTATTAATATTGTAACGCTTTAAACTAGTAGAGGATTCATCTGCAGGTGCACATTTTTCCGCCGAGGAAAAACCTAAGGGGAGACCCAAAAATATGTCTGCTTACGCCCTATTGGGTTTTGAGACACTGCGAAGATGGTCTTTGGCAATAGTCAGATGTGTACCTAGACGCGTCTGTTTAATTAGTAAGCCTGGTACTGGTGATGAGAACTAAGTTGGGGATTAGCCAACTGAGCTCCCGTCTGGCTTGCTGAAGGTTTTTAACGGTATTTAAGTTTATTAGTGGCCAAAA
>JASAMX010024950.1:0-2500 GCA_030248175.1 Microlaimidae sp. YZB2_3
TATATATATGTATATATATATATATATATATATATAATGTAAAAGTTACTTTTACCTGAACTAATGAAGGTAAGGGATTTTGATAGCTTATTATTTATTTACTGACTTTTGGGTTCGCTTTATTTATATAATAAATTAAAACAATTACCACATGATCCGAGGATTTTCGGGTTCCACATACACCTTTTCTCAAGTTGAAGTTTTTGGTTTTTTTTAGCAATCTTAAAGCCTTTTTTGCAAATCACTTTAGCTTTACAATGGACTTTTTTTGTTTTGCTTCCTTTGGCAGCTTTATATTTAATTTTTTCAGCAGAACTGTTGAACTCAAATCTTTCACCACAAGAGTCACAAAGATCTGTAACTATTAATAAGTATTAATTTATAATTTTCTATCAAGAAATTGAAAAGTCACTATAATAGTTTAGTGTTTAGACTTTTTATACTTAAAAATAAGCATCTAATAATCCAAAAAGTTTGTTTTTAGAATAAGAATGAAGATTCTATGCAAATTTGCATTGCGCTTTTTGGTGATGATCTTTTTTTTTGTTAATACTGTTATATGTAGTGTTTAGTTGTTTAGTAAGTGCCAAATACCGGCCTTGCCAAATTTGGTGAAAAACTAAACTAACGTTAGTAATACATAGTGTTGTAAAAAGCAGTGATTTTGGATTAAGTAAAAGTAAATTGTAAAATTTTGATTTAAGTAAAGTAAGAGTAAAAGTTATTTGTATTTTTTTAATTTAAAGTAAAGTAAAAGTAACGGTCAAAATTTTTTTTAAGTAAAATAAAAGTAAAAATACGGCCTATTATTTTAAATAAAAGTAAGAGTAAAAGCATAATAAAAGTAATTTTGAAACGAAAAAAACACCGGTTTTCGGAGATCCAGAGCTTCATTTTAAAGTTTTTGCTAATTTTATATATACATTTTCATTTTAATAAGTTTTTTGCTGTAAATAAATGGTGAGTAGGGTATTAGCAGCTTGCAAAACTTTTTTTTGCAACTGATTTTCAACAAAACCATAGGGAATATACTCGTTGAAATTATTTAAATTTTACTTAAATTTATTTTAGTATTTTCAGAAAAAAATCCGAATAAGAGTAAAAGTAAATGTAATTGAAAAGTGAAAAATAAGTGAAATTTTAAAAGTCGAGTAAAAGTAAAAGTAAAAGTAATTGAAAATCCCTTACTTTTATTAGTTCAGGTAAAAGTAACTTTTACATTATATATATATATATATATATATATATATATATATATATATATATATATATATATATATATATATACATATATACGACTGTCGTCTAAATAAATCACTGTTAGTAAAATATAACTCCTTAGAAGATTGTATTGTAAACATATTAGATCTTTTTTGTATAAATTTTTTATTCTTACCTGGTTGCATACTCCTAAAATACCCCCAAACATGAAAAATGATAGTTTTGTCAATTTTTTTTGATTGAAGTGCCGTGTTTATATTATTATGAAAACTCTCGACACTCTGACTTAAAAAATATATATTTTATTAAAATTTCTTTAAAGAGATTACCCATTTTTTTGTCCACATCAGGGTAGTCCTAAAATTTTAAAAAAATCGGGTTTACTATAATACCGTCATGTTTTGCACCTACAATAAAAGCTACTCTGACACGCTAATTCCAAAAATATTATTTTGACTTAATACCCATTCAAATAAGTAGCATTTTATAACCAACGAATGTACCCCAAAATTTCTTTGGGGGTAATTTCTAAGCTCTTTGCAATTAAAACCCGTTTGCGTCTTTACAACTTATATTTAAGTTCTCGACACGCTGATCTTAAACGTATTAATTTTAACTCGATCCACCCAATGATTAACATTTTTACAACCCACAATGTACTCCCGAAAAATTTTAGGAGTACATTGTGGGTTGTGACAATGGTAACCATTTGGGTAAATCGAGTCAAAAATAATATTTTGACATCAAGATCGAGAGATCTCATATGAAGTCGAAACATGGCAGGTATTCAAATTAAATATTGAAATGACAACTAAAAACTTCTTAAGGGTACAATGGTGGGTTTTTATGTTTTTTTAGGTTCTTACCCTTAACAATTTATATGTTTTTTAGCTCAGGAAACAATGGGCAATCTGAAGAATAACTTTCAAATGCAAGCATTTATATGGCAAAAAGATTTTTGAAAAAAAATAAGTGTTTTTCGAGGGGATAGCCAAAAGTTCAAGACATAAACTAAGAAAAGATATCATTTGTCTACTGATCAGGGCACATTCAAAAGTTATACAAGCTCAAATGAAAATATTTTTGTCACAACTTTTCCAGTATCCGGCTAGAAAATAGAGAATAAAATTTACAGAAAAAGACCTAAAATGTTTACTAAAAATTTTCTAAGGAGTTATATCTTACTCTAACAGAAAGATTGATTTAGACGACAGTCGTATATATGTATATATATATATATATAAATGTAAAAGTTTCCCTTCCCTAAAAGTTAATAAAA
>JASAMX010024950.1:5000-10262 GCA_030248175.1 Microlaimidae sp. YZB2_3
ATACGTTATTGTTATATAAATAAAAACGTTTAACGAATGTTTTTCATTTGATGACGACGCCGAGGAAATAAATATTTGTTTGTTGCTTTTACTTAAAAAAAAACTGTTTTGCAAAAATATATGAAGTTGGTGGGCTCGCTCAATTTGTAAAAACCGTGAACAAAAAAACGCCAATACATGCTCTTATTTAAGAAATGAGATTTTAGGATCACCACGAGTGCTTTTTTAACTATTTTCGAATAACCTCGCCTCATCTACTTTTGTCATTAATCTAACCTTTGATTGTAAAACATGTAAAAACTTTCGAGAATCTATTCCAAAACCATTTTATGCAGTGGTGTGCCCAAGGGGGGGCAGCCCTCTTCCGCCCTTCAAAATTCAGCGGAGCCGGATTTTTTCGTAAGAGAAAAATAAGTCCCCTTGCGTTTATGAATTTTTATGAGAGAAAAATTTTTTTCTTTAATATCATGACAAAAACTTTTTTGATTTTTTCCAAAAGCGTATTAATTGTCGAAAAACCAAAGTTTCCCTGCTTCGTGGCTAGTTTAAATTGATAATTTATCTTAGTTTTTCAAATTGAGATCGGTTATGCCGTTCAATAGCGAAGGCATACATACTAAATAAAACTTCTATAAATATTAATAAACTTTCGTTAACGTTTTAAACACATGTTTTAAATTTAAAAGGATATAAAATAAACTTTAAATTTCGTAATGTATATCAATTAATTCATGTAACGTGATATTTCCTCAAAGAACACTCAGCTATTTTCAATCTACGGAATTAATCTTTAGTCTCATAAATATTAAAGAATTTTCTTTAAAATATGTTTTTATTAAACAAGGTTTGTTTTAATCAAAATAACAGAGTTTTTAAATTTCAAACCGCAATAATTTTCACCTATTTTCTCCGGGAGTGCCAGCTATATCTAATACGGAGTTGTAGACAGACACAACCCGATTTAATGATAGCTAGCACCTAGCATCTAGAACCTAGCACGTAGCACTTAGCACTTCAGGATGAACGGCCCGTATCTTTAACATGGGCTACAACTTTTTCATGTGATAGCTATCACCTAGCACGTAGCATCTAGCACTCCAGTGTTAAACGGGCTTTAGAGTTTATCTCTATCATTTTTTTTACAGAGTTAATAGGTTCATCGATAGTTTGTCGTTAACTGCACTGCTGGGGTCGGTCCACTAAAAGCGTGTTTAGATCGTGCTAAAATAGCTGATTGTTTAGCATGATTTGATAAGAACAAAAAGTTTAAATTTTGTTAATTTTGTGGCCATAAAGTGTGACTCTACTCAAAAAAGTTCCTGCTTTCAATAAAATGGATCATAAAGTCAGCTGTATTTAAAATCCTAATTTCAAAATTGGCAAAATATTTGGGTAAACAAAGCACACCGCCAGCAGGAACTATTTTTGGTATATGAAGTTCATGGAATTTCATCTGAAATAAATTTTAAATACATACTAATAAAAAATATAAATATAAAAGATTAACTAGTGATAAATAAAATAAATATTGTAAAAGGGGTAACTAAACGAATACCTCAGAAAGTCTTAAATTATGCCTCAGATGTTCTTAAATTTTGCGGATTTTATTAAATTAATAACTTAAAGTAGGAGGAAATACTAAAAATTGTTTTCAAATACTAAAAATAAATCCTATCGGGTTTAATTGGTGAGGTGGTTACGTAACCTCTCATTCTTTAAGAAAACATCACATGGAGAAACATGTAACGTGTAACATGTAACAAACATGTAACGCAACTTAATAACAATTGCTTACACTACCAATAGCAATTTTTTTGTATTTCCTGGTTTACGCGTTTTTTCTTCATTTTGTTTACTCGTTTTTTCTTTAGATTTATCCTAAAAGATTTTAGCTTTAGTGTAAAAATCTTGGCGTTCAATCCTCGCACTATATCTTCTTCATCAACAGAAGGTTGGCTTCAGCCATAAGTGGGCAGGGGGGGGTTGGGGGGGTTATACCCCCCAAAATTTCGGATTTTGCTGACACCCCCCCCTTAAATTTGGGGTACCCGGGGACACCCCCCCCCCAAATTCGCCTCCCAGAGAAAAATTTTTAAGCGTTATAAAAGGGCTAAAAAAATTTTCCGCGCTTCGCGCGGAGTGTTTATTACCTTGTTTATGTCATATACTTCATTTTTTCTTTTATTTTTAAAAAACATTAATTAAACATTATTAACCTTTTATTACCTAACGTTTTAAACACCTGTTTTAAATGTAAAAGGATAAAAAAACCTTAAATTTTGTAATAAACATCATCTGGAATTAAAATTTCTAGTGTATTTTAGCGCCTTAAATTAAAAATTTTCTCCCTCGGGGGGCATTCTGCCCCCCGGACCCCCCTGACAAGGGGCTCTGCCTCTTGACCCCGCTGGGGTGCTCTTGTCCCCCAGACCCCCATTACTGGGGGCTGCCGCCCCCTAGACCCCCCTTCAGGATTAGTATTTACCCCCCACAGACTGTTCCTCCCCCCAAATAAATTTCTGGGCACGCCAACGCCACTGTTCTAGATCCCCCAAATTTTTCCTCGGCAACCTAAAAGGGGGGTTGAACTCTAATTTTTCCCCTTTGCCGACCCAAAGGGAGGTCTTGACCCCCCTGGCTTTGGCTACGCCAATGTTTGTACCTATATAACTTTTAATTAAATATAAGATTATAGATTAAAAAGTTTGTAATACTTGACTTTATAATCAAGACAATATAATTACTATTCTATTATTACGTAATTATTAAAAAAACTATGATTTCTAATCTAATTCTAAGAATATATAGACACATTATTATTAAAAGAATTAAAAAATAAAATTTATAAGTTGTAATAAGGTTTTATTTTAATTTTACTCAGTTTTAAAGCATTTATAAGCTTGTTTTACGTTTTTTACGCGTTTTAAGCTCATTTTAAGGCAGTGCGAAAATATTGGGTACACTCCCCCCCTCAAAATTTGGATCTTGCCAGACACCCCCCCTAAAATTTGACCCCCCTCTATACCCCCCCCCAAAATCCGAGAGGCTGCCCACCTATATGGCTTCAGCTTCTGGTAAAACTACAAAGTATTTAATCTGGAAAAGTGTAGATAATTAAAAAGGAAAAAAACGAACATTTCCCAAAAATAAAAACTTATCACCAAATACACATAAAAACTTGGTAAAAAACAGTTCTAAGTATAAACTTGGTAAAAAAAATCGTCATCTTATCTCGCCTCCAGTTATGAGTTGTCACAAGTGATACCCCTGCCGGGATTTGAACCCGGGTCTCCTTTCCTTCAATTCCAGGCCTGTTTTTCTCAGTGTGCCGCCACCACTGTACCATACGGGCTGGTTGTGATCTACTTTATGCCGTCTCTTATACTAGCCAGTAGTTTTGATTCACCACTTCTGAAGGGAACGTCCATGTCACAAGTGGTACCCGTACCGCACCTTGGCAGTTTCTTTATGGGTGTGAAGGTGTGACGTGGACGTCCCCTCCAGAAGTGTTGATTTCAACTACTGACGAGTATAAGAGACGCTACAAAGTAAGTCACAACCAGCCCGTATGGTGCAGTGGTAGCGCGTCGGACTGAGAAAAACAGGATTCCAATCCAAGTATGGGTATTTTCTTCCGTTTCCAAAAAATCGTCATCTTATCTCGCCTCCAGTTATGGGTCGTCACAAGTGGAGGTGACGTCCACGTCACACTTATACAGACTTTTAAACCCAAACGTACACTTGTAAAATTAAAACATAATTTATGTGACGCAGGTTCACATTATAATGATAAATGTATATTTCAAATCTATCAATAAAAGTGATAAATGGCTAATTTTTACCATTATTAATTTAAACTTCACTGAAAAATTTACCACAGTGAAATGGTTTCCTGTAAATTTTAAAAGCAGCAAATATGCTATGAGAGGCGAGGTTTTGGTTCCATAGCCCTTTTGAAGACGCTACATTTAACAAAATTTTTGAAAAGCAATATAAAGCGAAGTATAGCAATACAAAAAAACTATTTATCATGGATATTATAGGTAATTCAAACCTAGCTGATCTCGATGGTTTGCAGTATTGGATTGACTATTTAACAATAAAATAATTTTAAATTTTCAGCAGGGACGGTTTAATATTAAAAACTTACCTTCTTTTAACAATTAATTATCAAATATTTAGAACAAAAATGCAAATATTTTAAGGGCAAAAAGTAAAGAATTTTTGTATAATTTGTATATTTTTGTTGATATTATTTTTTTTAAATTCTGCATTTAAACTCAAATATAAAAACAAGTCATAACCGGACAATTTTAATTGGTCCTCTTATGTCCCCAAAGTAATTGACTAGGTCAGCCAGGTACTAGTCCAACCATAATAGCTAAAAAAAATATTGCTTGGCAAAATGATTGTGTAATTTTTATTCCGTGCTTAAAACGAATCAAATTTGCTAGGGCTAAATTGCCGCGTGGTGCTTCCACTCTACCAATGATGGCAATTTTTTTTTTGAAATAAAATGAATTTTTTTCATAAGTAATGAGAGGAATTAAAAAAGTATTTTTTCGACATTTTCCGCGCTCAGCGCTGAGAACTGGTGCGGTTTCTGCGACCAATTAGCAACCCAGCACAGCTGTCTGCTGTTATTGTGTGGTTTCTATGAAGGTCCGCTGTCTGCTTTGTAGAATTCTTATTGTTTTCGAAAGGCGGTTATTGTGCGGTCATTAGTTTTTATTTTGTTATTTTTCAATTTATTAATTTGATTAATTAATTGATAACAAGAACCTAAATGAAAAAATTGGCCCCTAAGAAAGTTGCGTAATTTTTTCTTCTTTCTTTAGGTAAAATACTCATAGCTACAAACGTGGGCGTGGTTTGTTTTTCCCTTACAACTGTAATATTAAATCGACGCAGTCATTCAACGTAGTAAACCATTTTAATCTGTTGTCCTTTGCCAGCAACCAGGGTTTCGTTCAGCCCTAGTTCGTTCCGTCTGGCACGCTCCTCGCCTTGCTCACCCCCTCTTCCCACTCCCGGAGGAGATCAGCAACCGCTGCGGGGTTTGCCCAAAGGTATTCTGCTCCCAAGGTTGTATTAATTTGTGTGTATGTGAAAAGACGTAGTGTTGTGTGTGTTTGTGTTTTACAAAGCGGCAGTTTGGTGATGTGTATTGTGTGGAATTGATTTTGTGTAGGTAGGGGTAGAGGAAAGGAGGTTTCCCCGCCCTGACTTGGGCAGGGTTCTCCTGACCCCGCGAGGTTGCGA
>JASAMX010024951.1:0-19022 GCA_030248175.1 Microlaimidae sp. YZB2_3
GAGTTAATTTTATAGCTACTACAATTTTTTTTAAGTTTTAGACATTGTTGGAGGCTCAAAAAATATTTAGAATTAAAAACCTAATATCTGCCTAGTTGTGGTTTACGAAATTAAAACCAAAACTGGGTCCATGTAATTTTAGATACAATCCTGGAACACCTCCGACTAAACTAATGACAGATGGAAAACTAGAAATTAGCATGGCTCAACAAAATAGATCTCCTGAAAAAATTACTGTTTCCCCCGCGAAAAAAAGTTCAAATATTGGAAAAACAATATCCCGTTCACCAAACAAAACAATAACTTCACCCAGCAAAGTAATTGGGGAATCTTGCTTAAAAGAAAACGAATTAAATGATGCGCCAGCTGTGTCTCTTGATTTTGATTTAAAGGAAACCGATTTGCATTTCAATGGCACAGGGGAAGTTTCCTTGACTTTAACCTCACCCAGGCGTCTGAGGAATTCAAATAGTATTTCTAATGAAGTAGACGTTAAATGCACGACTGCTTCCAATACAACTAGCACGAATCCTGGTGAAGTTTCAGGTCCGGATTTTGTAACTGATTTGCACAATGAAAATTGTAAATCTGGTACACGTCGCTCTAGTTCACCCAAAAAGACAAAAATTAGTTTGCCTGCGAAGAAACAACAAAACTTTAATCAGACAATTGATAAAACCGGTGCAGAAACCATTGATGTAACAAAATCCGTTCCTACGTTAGATAATGCTGATGTATTGCTAGAAAAACGATCCCATCATTCAGAGCCTGCTGAAGTCAAGGTTGATGGAGTTTCAAAAAGAAAAGGTGAGTTTATTAAAAATAACATTTTTTAAACGATAATTGTTGGTCTGCAATTAATGGCTTTCGTATAAATTTTAAAAATACAAAAATGGTCCTGTTATGATAAATGAATTACTATTTCTTGCTATAGTAAATCGTTAGAAAGTTAAGGCATGTGTATGAGGCATGTTATAAAATTCAAAAGTGTCGTACAAGCTATCGGTGAACATTTTATGAGTTTTTTTTAGGCGTATCAGGGACGCACTAAGGGTTTTATTTGAAGGGCGTACGCTGCCAAGCAAATGATGACCTGTCTTATAGGAGCTGTCTGTGTAGTAAATTTTTTCAAACGCGTCAAAACTGTGGTAACATCTTGAACTACTTTAAGCATCAATGGATATTTGAGCGTTTATTTAACCATTATCGTTTTGAACGTACCCAACCAAATTCGAAAAAAATTGAGAAAAAAGCAGGGAAAAGGGAAAAAAGGAACAAAAAAAAGCGAAAATAAGATAAAAATAAGTCTAAAATGGCTTAAAATACATTGAAATAGGCTGAAAACGGCAAACAAATTGCGATGATGGCGTCATCATAGGTCAAAAATGGCGTCATAATTTTAGGGTATTTTTAATTTTTGGCGGGGGGAAATAAAACGGAGGGGGGCATTTCCAAACCGTGCACAGGTCTGCAACCATGTTTTGTTGCTGAAATCTATATTTTGTACTTCTAAATTTTTTGCTCAAAATGATTTTATATTTAAGTTTTTTTTTTAATTTTTGCAGAAGATAATGTGAAAGCGCCACGACGGTCCCCACGTAAGTGTGGTGATGCGCTAGTTCAAGTGATAACTGTTAATGCAGAAGAACCGGTTCCGTTAAATGGAGAAATAAATTCGCCATTCAGCGAAGAAAAACATACGATGTTTAATTCGATCAGCGACAGCGAGGACGGTCGGAATAAAACTTCCGCGCTTACTCTGTCCAGTGACATGGACTTCGAGTCTGTACCAAGCGATAAAGGCGAGTTTTTATTGTTTAAATATTAAAAGTAAGCGTTATTCAAATATTAGTAATGGAACACAGGGGCGTAGCCAGGATTTCCGAATGGGGGGGAGTTGCAGTCCATACAAATTTTTCGAAAGGGGGGTTGCACTCCAGAACTGTGCACGGTCTGGAAATGCCCCCCCCGTTTTATTGGAGGATTTGCCCCCCCCCCATTTTATTGCCCCCCCCACCAAAAAATGAAAAAGTACCTTAAAATTATGACGCCATTTTTGACCTATGATGACGCCATCATCGCGAAATTTTTGCAGTTTTTAGCCTATTTCAATGTATTTTAAGCCATTTAGACCTATTTTTACCTTATTTTCGCTTTTTTTGTTCCCTTTTTTCCTTTCTTTTTTTCTCTTTTTTTCTTCTTTTTTTCTCTTTTTTTTCTTTCCTCCCTGCTTGCCTCCCGTTTTATTGCCTCCCCCGTTTCAAAAAAGTTGCCCCCCGTGCCCCCCATTTTGGAATTGCCCCCCCCGTTTTAACCCCCGGCGGGGGGCAGTGCACAGGTCTGGCACTCCATACATACAAATAGTTGTAGGGGTTTGTAGGGTAAATAATTTTCAAAATACCGTAAAAGAGACATTAAAAAAGAGTAAAATTTTTCACGCTTCGCGCTAAGTAATTTTTTTTACTGTTGTTTGCATTATTTTTTTAAGTTAAACTTGAAAACTTTTAAGTTTAAAAAAGTATAATATTAAAAATCGTGCGACAACACAAAAAAATTTTCAAAAATTTTCTTTGAAATTCATCAGAAACATTATATAAAAGTTGTGAAAAGGTATACAAACGTCGAGCGCTGAGCAGAGCGAAGCGCGAGAAACATTGTAAAAATTGTTCTCTCATGATCAGGACCCCAAAATTTTTACCCAAATTCGTTTTTTTATATATCATGGTGGTTTTCGCGTTTCATAATAGTCCAGACCTGTGCACTGCCCCCCGGGGTTTTATTGGGGGGCAATTCCAAAACGGGGGGCAACTTTTTTGAAACTTTAAAACGGCGGGGGGCAATAAAACGGGGGGGCAAGCAGGGGGAAAGAAAAAAAGAGAAAAAAAAGAAGGAAAAAGGGAAACAAAAAAGGGACAAAAAAAAAGCGACAATAAAGTAAAAATAGGTCTAAAATGCCTTAAAATACATTGAAATAGGCTAAAAACTGCCAAAAACTGCGATGATGGCGTCATCCTAGGTCAAAAATGGCGTCACAATTTTAGGGTACTTTTTCATTTTTTGGCGGGGGCAATAAAACGGGGGGGGGTAAATCCTCCAATAAAACGGGGGGCATTTCCAGACCGTGCACAGGTCTGATAGTCTATTACTATTTTTTATCAATCATAATTATGTTTTATCTACTTTTCATCTTTAATCTTATTTTTCTTGTTTATTTTTAAAAATCATTATATCCTTTAACTTTTAAGTTTTATGCTTATTTCCCGTTTAAACTTTTAACCCTAACATTAACTGTTATTCAAATCCCTGTATTTATTCGTTAAATTATCTTTTTAACTTACCTTGCTTTATCAAACCTCTTTTTTTAATAAAAAATATTTTATTTACTCTACACTTTTTTCTTTTTTAATATCACATGTCCTATTTTATTTATTATAAATATTTATTTATTGTAATTTCTTGCGATTGTATTTTCAGTATACCTTATGTAATCATTGCTTTAATTGCTTATGTATTTATAGAACAGCCTAATGATGGTAATTTGAAGTTACCGAAACGTTGCAAATAATGATCGGAATAAAATGTTTATCGACTATTCTTTTGTTTATTGTCAAACTACGGTTCCCACCAGCGAAAAACCTATTTTAGTAGAAAATCCTATTGGAAGGGGCATTGGATTTTTGTTATTTTTTGGTGATGAGTGGTTAAAGCCCGCTTACTCTATGTAATGTTTGGTATTTAGATGAAGTTGATTATTTTAGTATTTAATTTTAGCAGACCTTGCGTCATGTGATTCTTCAGTTGAAGACGAAGAAGTTTTCTTTAAAGCACCCGTTCCGCCACAAAGAAATAAAAGAAACAATTCCAAAGTAGTCCATGACTCTACTGTTGTAAGTTTAAAATATTTTATATAAACTTTAATCAAACAACCTAAACAAAAAAATTTTTAAAAAAATTAATACATTATGCAGTTTTGTTTACTTAGCTATGTGCAATGCCCCAAAGAAAATTTAACTGGGCGTTTTCAAAATGTAACGGGCGCGCAAGATTTTCAAAGGATGCGGGCAAAATGGCAAAAAAATCGCAAAAAAATTAAAAATAGCAAAAATTATTGAAAAATGCAAAAGTTTTATGAAAAAAAAGGTCAAAATATCTAATATTCTTCTATTTTCAATTTTTTCCAGTGGGGACTGAAAGAACACCAGAATTATGGCAAACAACCACTTATAAAAGGGGGGGTATCGCTGTACAGTGCACAGATCATTCTACCTATATTTAACTCAAAAAATATAAAAATCAACATAATTATGAACAACAAACAGTATTTTACCATAAAAATAATCCACATACAATCCAGAAAAAAAATTTAATAAAAATGTTAAAATGTTACTAAATATGTTAACTTAAGTTTATTGAATAAAAATTGTATTTTATTTTTCAGTTTAAGCTTAGGGTTTTTATATAGTATCAGACCTGTGCTCGCCCCCCCCCCTCGGGGGTTTTATGGGGGGGGGGCAATTCCCAAACGGGCGGGGGCACGGGGGGTTCAACTTTTTTGAAACGGGGGGGGGGGCAATAAAACGGGGGGGCAAGCAGTGGAAAAAAAAGAAGTAACGACCCAAAGTGGAAGTGAAAATAACCAGGCGCTGAAAAATTTAGACAGCCAAATTTATGGAAAAATTTGGCCAATACAGAAATTGAACCCGTAACCTCCAAAGTCGACTCTGGCGTGCTATCCATTACACCATAGGCCGGGCAAGTAGAGGGGAAAGTTAATCCCCTTTTATTAACGCTTGCACTTTGAGTTTTCACGAAAGGGACACAATGTGTCACACCTTTCCACCAAGAGAAGAGCTGCTCTCAACCTCTTCGATTCAATCCACACACCTCCAAAAGCCCCAACAAGCCCGTCTATCTTCTGTAGAACGGGGAGTACACTGGTATACATCCACGGAGGTGTGTATTAAACATCAAATATGTGACGATCCAAAGTGGAAGCGAAAATAACCAGGCGCTGAAAAATTTAGCCAGCCAAATTTATTGAAAAATTTGGCCGATACAGGAATTGAACCCGTAACTTCCAAAGTCGACTCTGGCGTGCTATCCATTACACCATAGGCCGTACAAGGAGAGGGGAAAGATAATCGCCTTTTATTAACGCTTGCACTTTGAGTTTTCACGGAAGGGAAACAATGTGTCACAGAAGAAAAAAAGAGAAAAAAGAAGGGAAAAGGGACAAAAAAAGCGAAAACAAGGTAAAAATAGGTCTAAAATGACTTAAAATACATTGAAATAGGCTAAAAACTGCAAAAAATTCACGATGATGGCGTCATCATAGGTCAAAATCGGCGTCATAATTTAGGGTACTTTTTCATTTTTTGGCGGGGAAGGGCAATAAAAGGGGGGCAAATCCTCCAATAAAGCGGGGGGACATTTCCAGACCGTGCACTGGTTTGTAGTATAGATCATACCTGTGCACGGTTTGAAAATGCCCCCTGCTTTAGAGGAGGATTCGCCCCACACCCGTTTTATTGCCTCCCCCCCCTTCGGAAAAATAAAAAAAGTACCCAAAAATTATGACGCCAATTTTTCCCTATTATGACGCCATCATTGCGAAATTTTTGCAGTTTTTAGCCTATTTCAATGCATTTTAAGCCATTTTAGACCTATTTTTACCTTATTTTCGCTTTTTTTGTCCCTTTTTTCCCTTTTCCTTTCTTTTTTTCTCTTTTTTTTCTCTTTCCCCCCCCCCTGCTTGCCCCCCCCCGTTTTTTTGCCCCCCCCCCCGTTTCAAAAAAGTTTCCCCCCGTGCCCTGCCCCCCATTTTGGACTTGCCCCCCAATAAAACCCCGACGGGGGGCAGTGCACAGGTCTGATTCGTATTCTTATTCTATTCTAAATTCTAAATATTCTTATTATACTTTTTTGAATTTCTCAGGCTAGTCTAAATTTTGATTTCGGGGAGGAGGAGTTTGCGGAATCGGCCAATAGGCGAAGTGCAATCCAGCGCATGGACTCAAACGAGCAGGAAAAATCCACGCCGGCTGCCATGCGACCCAGTATTTCCTTTATCAGAGAGAAACGGTAGGTTTTTAAATAAAATTATTTTGTATAAATTCTTTTTAATTAGATGTGCTTTGAGTTAGTTAGATGTTAATTAATATAATAACTTTTTAGGTTTAGATTATCTTGTTTAGTTTTGCTTTTTCAATTTATTTTGGACATTTAGAGATTAAGAAAGATTTAAATAAAACCTAAACGTTTCATATCAAAAACTTTCAAGACACTTTCCCTCTAAATTTAAAGGTCCTATAAAAACAAAATTAAAATTTTGAGACACTTTCTTCTCTAAATTCAAAGGCCCTATAAAAACTAAATTTTAAAAAATTTAGACGGCGCCACGATCGCGCATATGAATTTTTTAAATCGACCACTTTTAAAATAGTTCTGGGGTTTTTTAAAGATCTATTTTTTCTCATATCAAAAATTTCTTGGATTTTTTTAAACTTGTATTTAATCACATGATTTATTCGTTGTGTTTTTACCCACTAAGCTTAATAATAATTATGTTTTTTTTTTATTTTTAGACGTGGTATGGTGAAATCGCAAGTGAAACGTTTCACGGACATTTCGGAACCTAACAATTCGCTAGAAGAGGAAATTAAAGCTCATAACCAACCCAAAAAACGCGCGGCGTCCGAAGTGCTCTGTTCCGCGGTCGCCGCTAGTGAAGGGAGCGGGGACGACTGTTCCAGCGAAAAAACGAGTCCATCCAGTCCCTCACGACATCGGTCTCTCGGCTCGGGAACGGCAAAAAGGTCTCGATCAGAATTGTAATTCCTAATCAGAACATTCTGACGATATGATTCTGAATAATACTACTATGGATATTGATATACGGGCGCCAAATAATTTCATTTAAAACGTACGTTTTTTTGTTTATAAAGAAAAAGACAAAAAATGGAATTTAAATAAAAGGTTTTTCCAGATGTATTTTTAATTTTTTTTTCAGTTGTTGTTAATAACAACTGAAAAAAAGGTATTATTATTCAGTTGTTTTTGTTAAACTGGATATCTGATATCTAATAAAATTTCAAGTTTTATGTAAAAAAAACATTGAATTGATCTTAGGAGTTTTTTAAAACTAATAATTGTAATGTGGTGAATCGTACCCTCTTGAAATTTAAAACTAACCAATACTAAAAATTTAGTTTTTTTAGGAATAATATTCTAAAATTTCAATGTCAGCCATTTCCAATATACATGGGCCGGGGAGGAGGAGGGGATAACCTCCTATTTTTCCTTCAAAATCGAAAAACGATATGAGTAAAAAAACGATATAGGTAAAATACATACATGGGCACGGGGGGGTTTGGAGGGGTTAACCCCCCCCCAATTTTGGAAAAATGAAAGGAAAAAATGTCTTTAAAATGACTTCTAACTTCCTCCAAATTTATGTTTTAAAGTCAAAATGAATGTTTTAAGCAATAAAAAGCTCAAAAATGCAATAATGGACTTTTTAAACTAAAATTAGCGTTTTTTACCTATTTTCCCTTCAAAATCAAAAAAAAACGTATGGGTTTTTTTGCGTTTCTCGGATTGTAACCCCAATAATTTGGGTTTAACCCCCCTCCCACTCCGGACCAACTTGCCCATCTATGGTAAAATACGTTTCTCGGATTTTAACCCCTCCTCCTAAATCCGGGTTTAACCCCCCTTCACTCCGAACCAACTTGCCCATGTATGATTTCTAATGTCAGATTTTTTTCCGTATTCATTAATCAAGTGAAGAAGCCGAGCCTGTCCAGTTATGTTTTTTTTTATTTTTTGTTTAAAACACATCAATTTATTTGGAAAATATTCCTTTAATTAATTTTTAAATGAGTTACTTTATATTATGCTCTTTTAGATGTTTAGTCAGTTGGTTACGTACGATATTATTTAGTAATTTTGTTGAGATGCTATTTATCTTGCCTAATGCTAATGTTATTTCAAAGTTAGTACAATATTTTTATAAGTAATAAGTACTAGACAGAAAGCAAAACAAACAATCATATTGGTTGATTTATGTAGCTCCCCCCTCTTAAATTTTCCAGCCGCCTATAGCATTGGCTCGGATTTTTTTCATATAGGTAGGTACCCTAGAAAACATGGAGCCGAGATGCTGCTCATGTGCTTTGGTTTACAATGTGGGCTTAGCCAAGGGGTCTGAAACTAACGTCTCTAAAATCCTTTTTTGTAAAATCCAGGCTCTGCCAATGTGTGCTTATGTAATTTTTAACTAAGAAAACATGTTGTACCGCTAAAAACATTAGATAATAGGTTATTAGGCCAAAAACAGTGTATTATACAGCTTTATCTACGTTTATCCCTGCTTTTTTAACGTTTTCAAAAATTAAGGGGGGCTCCCCCCCCCCCAAAAAATTCCCCCCCCCCCGAAAATTTTTTTTTAATCCGCCCCCCCCCAAAAAATGAAACTCTGGCTAAGTCCCAGGGTAGGGGGGTGGGAATTATACCCCCAAACAAAATCTCGAAACTGCCGACACCCCCCTCCCCTAAAATTTGGGGCTACATTGGACACCCCCCTAAAATTTGGGGGTCCCAGTACTAAAAACGCTAAAAATTTGGGATTTGGGGTATGCCCCGAAAAAATTTTAGAACACCACCCCCCTCCCCCCACAAAAAAAATCCGAGAGGCTGAGCACCTATGATGTCTATTGTTCAAAATTAAGAAGCAACCTAGCGTATTTTAATCATTTCTCATAAGTTTTGATTTTATTTCGTACAGTCCATCTACAGTTTTAGTGTATTGGTTGTTTTAAACTGTTGGCGGTTTTTTCGAAAAAAAGTTAAGTGTTTTTGATGTAACTAAAATGTGGCTGATGTTTTTAAAATTTTTCCTAAAGAAAAACTTTAAAGTTTTTTTTTAAATCTGAATGATTTTAACCCCTTTCCCTGTTCGTTCTTTTCCGGGTCACCACGGTAAAACGTTCGTTTCACAATGGTGGTATTTTCGTCTGATTGTTGTGGTGCGCAAACGCAGTTAACATTATTTATCACCCAAGTCATACCCTGGTGGTACGTAAAACCGTGTGCGTGGTTTATTTTTTCTATATTTGCATTAAAATTTAAATAATTGCAACCATTTATTTGAGCTTTAATTTAAACATTTCAATTTGTGCGCTCACTTGACCATTGTCTCGCCGAGCTATGCGCGCTAAAAAGTTTTCTACGTGCGTTTGCTGCAATATCTTCTATCACCATCCATGTTATATGACCTTGGTGGTTCTTAATATTGGCCGTAGTTAAGTTAACATTTTCTTTACAATGGTTAGAAAATACTACCCACTACAAAGGAGGAATGTTTCAGTGTAAAAACATGGGAACATGTGATAATGGGAACGGGTTAGATGGGTCTTAATTTAAAAAAAAAATTAAAAATATTTTGTTTGACTCTTGCTGTAGGCATTTTTTTTTGTTATTGTGTCAAACCGTACTGTGTTGCAACTTTAAATCATTTTTATACTATTATTCTTTTAAAAAGTTAAACGATGCTAGCTAACTGTATATCATTTAGTATTTTTACTGTATATACTTTTTATGATTATTAGACGTTTTGGTGCTTTGAAAATAATATTGTAAAATAAATTTCAAAAATTTGTCTGTCTAACTACATTTCAAACTATCATGTATTGTGTTATAATAAATGAGGAATTTTGTTACTTTACTGCTGTCTTATTTTGGTTAAATTAATCTAACAAAAATTTCAATAATTATATAATATTAAATGGGGCCAACGTACTGCCTTCATTTGTAATGTATAAACGTAATTAAAATAGATTTTCAATCTAAACTAATATCTAAAACGGTAATAATAAATTATTTTTACTTGTTTTGTACAAATTACAATTACAAATTATGCGTTACAAAAAATAATGTCATGGCTTTCTTTCACGGTAACCTCGCAGTGGCCGACCCTCAGTTCCATTTCCCTTACCAACATGTGGGAAGTGTCGGAAATGCTTGAGTTGCTTATTTACTTAGACACTCAAGTAGCTAAAAAACAGACCAGGGGGAAAGGTATTAGGGCTAAAACACTATAATAAAAACCATAATACTAACCAAAATAAAAACCATTAAAACTTTTTAAATATAATCTAAAATCAATACAACCAATCTTCTTTATCCAAGAAAATCTACTTCGCAACTGTAGCAGAGTTAATGCAAGTGGTCAGTCAGGTTTGTGACAGTTAATCAGGTGAGCTTCTTTTCTTTTTTATTTAAGTTATTAGTGTATCTCTATACATACTACTAAATCTACTTGCTTAACTAGTCTTAATGTGTGTATTAAAATTATAAAAAGTTTAATGTTTTAGGCTTTTAGGTTTCATCATATGTAGTCAATTTAATATTAAATATTGTTCAATATTAATAAAATACTCTTCCTCCCCTAAATCCTTCCAGAGGTAGCCATTAAGTTATATTTTGCTGTACTGGCCCAATATTAGTTGTTATCCAATTATAGTGCAAGGTGATAATAAACAAAGATACCATATTTGGTAATTTGTGGCACATTTTATAAACAAACAAACATACATAATATTATCAAAAATATATAATATAACGAAAAATGTGCAACTCCTATATAACTTTTCGCTGTATGACCTGATTTTCATGTTTGATAGCTCATTTTAAAGCTTTTACGATACTGCGTTGCGTCATAAAAAATTCACTGTACAAAAATACTTTTTTTACTTAATTAAATCAGTTTTTAAAAAAATGGAAAATTGCCGAAATTAAATCTATGCATTTAATTTCGGCACTTTACAAACAATCGATTGTTTCTCAGTCAAAAAATCGTCATTTTCAAAAATTTAAAAGCCTATCATTATTTCCAGACAGTTTTCTTTAATTTAAGCTTTTACTTGTTGTTCAACGTGTAACTGGCAAAAAGTTACAGCTAAAATGCTAAATGGTATCAAAATGAGAAAAATTTGGGAAAAAAGTGCATTTAATTTTGGCACTTTTTAAAAAGACTCTCTTAATCGAGTTTAGGTGCAGTGCTATGACTCCTAAACATTTAAACATTGTCTTTTAACTATTTACAACTACAATTTAACACTCGACCACTTAATTCAACCCGTTTTTACCTACAGCAATATGTGTGCCGAAATTATACGATTTTATTTAATAACAATTGCTCACCACAGACGCAACGTAGAACCACGGGGACTAAAAATTCGGAAAATAGACTAAATTTTATCAGGACAGTTTAATTTTTAAACCAATTTATTTCGTAATCATGAAATGCCCATGTTCTAAAGACGAGTAACAATTTTATTTTTTATAAATCACACAATTTCATATGAAAATATCATAACATAACAAATAAAAAGCTCACAACAGTCATCTACATATATTTAGCTCTCGTTTGAGCTATCAAACATCGTATTCCGTCCAGGATTACCAGAGATATAGTCCAAAATTAAAAATGCCCAATTGGGAAAAGTGCCGAAATTAAATGAAAAGTCCCACTACCCTAGGAGAGTAGGAACATCACTAATTCACATGTAGATTTTTTATCATGCAGAAAAAAAAATTATAGCTTATACTAGTGATCTTCCTACTCTCCAACATCATGCTCCAGAGATCCGGCCATTTAAGCGGAGCGAGCTCCGGAGCTCCGCTCCTTAAATGAGCGATTTGAAGATTAAAATAAGCTTGAAATACTTTTAAACTACACTAGCTGTATTTGTAGTACTATTTTTATGGTTTTAAATAAGTTTTGGAAAAAATTTAGTTTACAAAAAAAATTTGGACAAAATAATCTATACCATCACTCTTTGATTATTCAAGAAATTAGTATAAATATAGGTTGGATCTTGGGGGGTTGCTCCGGAGCTCGGAGCTCCGGAGAACATCACTAGTTTATACAATGATGCAACAAAAAACCTAGAATATTTGCAAATATTATGGGGAAAATACCTCGTCTGAGGATTTTACGCATAGATGTTTTTGTTCAGGTCCGCTGGGGGGGGAGGGGTCCACCCCGGGCGGGTCCGAACCCCTCTGGCTTTTTAGGGGGGGTCGACCCCGGCTGCGAGATTTAAAATTTAGGAGGGGGTGTCAGGGGAGTCCGATTTTTTAACAAAGTTTTTTTAAATCTGTAAGTGTTTTTAGGTCTAATATTGAATTTTATATACTAAAACAGCCTATTTAGGCCTAAAAAGTGTTTAAACACTGTTTTTAACTAAAAATTGTGTTTTTTACAGTAAATAAAAAATTATACTTCTAAATTGGTCGGGAAGGGGGGGAGGGAGGGGGGTCAGCCTCGCTAGTGGTTGGGTCAGGCCGGACCGCTCTTGAGCTTTGGGAAGAAGGGGGGGGGGGCCGTATTTTTTCTAGGGAGGTCCGAAATTTTGGCTCTATGGGGGTGGATACCCTCTGCCCCCCCAAAAAAATAAAACATCTATGATTTTACGTTCGCAGTTTCTTTGCAGTTCAAAGTTTGCCAACTAAACAATTGTAAACGCAAAATTCATAGAAGAAATTTTTCTACATAATACTGTCTAATAGCTCAAAATTACCAACCTCTGGTGCTAATTTTGTACGAATTTCATAAATTTAAAAGTGACGCCATGTATTTGTCAATTGGAGGGTAGGAACGTCACTAATTTTAACATTTAAAATAATTTATACCTCGGATGAAACAAAAAACGTTGAATATTTGACAACCTAACGTAAAAAAACCTCATCAAAGAGTTCTACGTTCACAGTTCTTTTATTTGCAAATTCGCGATTAACATATAGAATAATCTACAATATTACGTAAAAAAATTATCATGTAAATTATTCCATATACTAGATTATTCGTCATGTCGCATTGGATTTTTTTACATTATGAAACATCTACAAGTGAAATAATCTACATGTACGTATAGTCAGTTTGGTAGAACAATTGTTTAACACACATCCTCTAATCTTATGCATTCTTGACAAAAGATTTTGAAAAAATAAAGTATTAATATTGTTTATTTATTCGTAAAATTAGTACAAAGGGCGGAGCTTCGGATTGTTTCGAAAAGCGGGGAGAAACATCACTAGTATCAGCCGGAATATATAATATTCCGAAAAATGTGCAACTCCTATATAAAAAAGTACAGAAAAGTATGCCATTATAAAGAGACTCTCCATTTAAATGACACTCTCCATTAAAATGGCATAGTAGTCATTAAAATTCGGCGAGTTAAAATGGAGAGGAAGCCATTATAATAGCCATTTATTCTTTTAATTTCACTTTATATTACACTCACTAGTGTAAAACTGTCCGGGCCGCATGAGTTTTACCCTGTCGGACAGTATTAGACCGACACGCAAAAACTCGTGCGGCCCGGACAGTAATACACTTGTAAGTATATATGAAGTGAAATTAAATCAATAAATGGCTATTATAATGGCTTCTTTTCCTTAACTCGCCGAATTATAATGGCATACTTTTCCGTACTTTTTTATATAGGGGAGGCTTATTTTATTGTATATTATTTTTGTTATGAGTATGTATGTACAAACATATTAAATCACACACACAATATAAATAAAAAAGAAAGATAAATATAATTAAAAAAGGATACTATGGGGGGTAAATTAGTTTTTAGTCTTCGTTGTTTCTTGAGCTGCTCGGAAAAGGAGGCACGCTGTTTCCATTTTGTCGTTACTATAACTAGAAAGGCGAGGGCCCTACGGGCCCTCTCCTTTCTAGTTTTGTATATCGATGTTGGATATAATTAAAATTAATATCCACATTAATAATAGTACCAGAAACGTTTTGAAACATAAAGCAAAGAAATTTACTATTTATTAAATCGTTTAAACTGCAGCTCTTCAATCGTTTTGAAAACTGACCCACTTGAGTTCTTAATTTCCGCAAATTTAAAAATGATCAGAAAATTTAGAACATTATAAAATGAATTAGATAAATTAATTGATTTTTTAAAACTTGAGAACAAGGGGTTTTTTAAAAATCAGTTTCACCAGCAAAAATGAGTGATCACACACCTTCCTTATCATTTTAAAAATTGCACTTTTCAAAATCTTTCAGTATCTTAACGCAAAATAAATAATATGATCTTTCAGGGTGATTTATTGAATAAGAACTTTGCTTTTACAATTTAAAAAACATCGCGTTTTTGATTAGTCTTTTATTATGCACGTGTGCAACCCACTAAAAAAATCCCCCCATTCTTAGCTTTCTAAAAAGCTCTTTACAAGTTTCACAAATAAAAAAAATCAATGCAAAAAAGATTTAGCTTGTTTAAAGAGGATAAATCAAATTTCAAAATTTTAAATCAAAATAAAAATTCAACTTTAAAGAGTACACAAGAATGCATACAACTGTATTCCAAATTATCTTTAACTTAAGATAGTAAAATTTTAAAAATCTTTTGTCTATTTTATTTCGTCTAATTTAATCAAAAATATATAATATACCAAAAAATGTGCAACTCCTATATAAAAAAGTACGGAAAAGTAGGCCATTATAATAAGCCTCTCCATTTAAATGACACTCTCTACTATAATGGCATAGTAGCCATTTTAATTTGGCGAGTTAAAATGGAGAGGAAGCTATTATAATAGCCAGTTATTGATTTAATTTCACTTCATATATACTCACAAGTGTAATACTGTCGGGGCCGCAGGAGTTTCTGCGTGTCGGACAGTATTAAACTATTTAATATGGGAAAACTCGTGCGGCCCCGACAGTATTACACTTGTGAGTATATATGAAGTGAAATTAAATCAATAACTGGCTATTATAATAGCTTCCTCTCCATTTTAACTCGCCGAATTAAAATGGCTACTATGCCATTATAGTAGAGGAGTGTCATCTTTTTATAATGGAGAGGCTTATTATAATGGCAATTATAATTATAATTATTATGGTTTATGGCTTATTTATTTATTATTTATTATTAATATTTATGGCTTATTAAAACGAAAAAAAAATAGACACTTATTTTTAAAAAAAATAATAATAAATAGGGCTAAAATTTTATTGTAATGTAACAAAAACTAATTTACCAAATATTATTGACCGAAAATTAAATACAAGTTTAAGAAAATAAAGATACTTTTGATGCAAAAAACCTTTTTTAACAAAAAGAAAATATTTATAATTAAAAAAATATGCAATAAATGTACGTTTTTTAAAAAAGAAAAATCACAATACATAGCAATATTAAACGCTGATTTAGGCTTGAGCAATAATACAAAAATTACACAAATTGATGTTTTATTTTAATAAACTCAATAAAAATTATTTATTTTAAAATTAAGAAAAAAACATGTTTTAAGCATAAAATTGTCATAATATTTTAAATATTTGTTTTTCAAATTTTTTTTTTAATAAATTGAATTGGAAACGCAGATTAATAGTTTAAATTAAGGAAAAATTGTTTTGATTATATTAAACCATTATAATTATAATTGCCATTATAATAAGCCATAAATATTAATAATAATAAATAATAAATAAATAAGCCATAAACCATAATAATTATAATTATAATTGCCATTATAATAAGCCTCTCCATTTAAATGACACTCTCTACTATAATGGCATAGTAGCCATTTTAATTCGGCGAGTTAAAATGGAGAGGAAGCTATTATAATAGCCAGTTATTGATTTAATTTCACTTCATATATACTCACAAGTGTAATACTGTCGGGGCCGCACGAGTTTTCCCATATTAAATAGTTTAATACTGTCCGACACGCAGAAACTCCTGCGGCCCCGACAGTATTACACTTGTGAGTATATATGAAGTGAAATTAAATCAATAACTGGCTATTATAATAGCTTCCTCTCCATTTTAACTCGCCAAATTAAAATGGCTACTATGCCATTATAGTAGAGAGTGTCATTTAAATGGAGAGGCTTATTATAATGGCCTACTTTTCCGTACTTTTTTATATAGGAGTTGCACATTTTTTGGTATATTATATATTTTTGATTAAATTAGACGAAATAAAATAGACAAAAGATTTTTAAAATTTTACCATCTTAAGTTAAAGATAATTTGGAATACAGTTGTATGCATTCTTGTGTACTCTTTAAAGTTGAATTTTTATTTTGATTTAAAATTTTGAAATTTGATTTATCCTCTTTAAACAAGCTAAATCTTTTTTGCATTGATTTTTTTTATTTGTGAAACTTGTAAAGAGCTTTTTAGAAAGCTAAGAATGGGGGGATTTTTTTAGTGGGTTGCACACGTGCATAATAAAAGACTAATCAAAAACGCGATGTTTTTTAAATTGTAAAAGCAAAGTTCTTATTCAATAAATCACCCTGAAAGATCATATTATTTATTTTGCGTTAAGATACTGAAAGATTTTGAAAAGTGCAATTTTTAAAATGATAAGGAAGGTGTGTGATCACTCATTTTTGCTGGTGAAACCGATTTTTAAAAAACTCCCCTTGTTCTCAATTTTTAAAAAATCAATTAATTTATCTAATTCATTTTATAATGTTCTAAATTTTCTGATCATTTTTAAATTTGCGGAAATTAAGAACTCAAGTGGGTCAGTTTTCAAAACGATTGAAGAGCTGCAGTTTAAACGATTTAATAAATAGTAAATTTCTTTGCTTTATGTTTCAAAACGTTTCTGGTACTATTATTAATGTGGATATTAATTTTAATTATATCCAACATCGATATACAAAACTAGAAAGGAGAGGGCCCGTAGGGCCCTCGCCTTTCTAGTCTACCTTATAATTGCGCAATGCGTTTTTAAGTGGGGGGGGGCCGGGGGGTCCGTCCGTGGTGCCGTTCTTTCTTTTTTAGTCATTTTTTTTTTGTTTTTTTAGAACGATCCGCCAAAATTCTACCATCTCGTTCATACTTCTCCTCAAAATTTTCGCACTCCTCCTATCCCTGCGGAAAATTTGAGCGAAATTTCCACCCTCCAAATTCATTATTAAAAAAGGGTTATTTCCGTTAAAAAAACCGGACGTCGCGGAGGGAAATTCCGAAGGAAGGGCGATCCCATTTAGGGTCTTTGAATAACCCAGCTCACTCCCCATCCACTTTAAAGCCCAATCGCGCACGTGGTGGCCTAAAAGGTTTTAGCTGGCGAGAGCTTTTAGATTGCGGAAACAAGAATGCGGGAGAATGCGCAAGACAGTTGGCAAAATTGAGTGACCTAAGCCGGCGCGTATGTATATAGCCAGTGCCAGCGACAAACAGGTTTTTTCCCCAGCTGCCTGCTTAACAAGCGTTGGTAGCGTCGCTTATTACCTTTCTCCGTTGGTAGCGTCCGCAAGCGTGTTTATTGTTATTTCTAATACTAAGCGTGTGTATTTATAAAGAAATTTTAAAAATATGTTTTTATATTTTTAAAATTCCTTTAACATTTTTGAAAATATTTGTTTTTAATATTATCATATTCTTATCTTATTTTTAAAATTCTTTTCAAATCCAAACTATAAATTTCGAATTTTAATTTCAAAATAAATAAATTTCGATTTTTTTTATTCTGTTCACCATTAATAAAAGGGGGAAATCTTTAAAAATCGTTAACACAAATTTGGATTTTTTCAAATAAATTTCGATTTTTTTTTCCTTTTGTGAACTATACATTATTAAAAAGCAGGGGGAAAATAATATGTTTTTATATTTTTAAAATTCCTTTAACATTTTTGATTAAATATTTGTTTTTTGTAATATTATCATATTCTTTTCTTATTTTTAAAATTCTTTCTCAAATCCAAACTATAAATTTCTAATTTTAAATTTCAAAATAAATAAATTTCAATTTTTTTATTCTGTTCACCATTAATAAAAGGGGGAAATCTTTAAAAATCGTTAACACAATTTCGATTTTTTTTCTTTTGGATTTTTTCAAATAAATTTCGATTTTTTTTCCTTTTGTGAACTATACATTATTTAAAAAGCAGGGGGGAAAATAATATGTTTTTATATTTTTAAAATTCCTTTAACATTTTTTGAAAATATTTGTTTTTAAATATTATCATATTCTTTTCTTATTTTTAAAATTCTTTTCAAATCCAAACTATAAATTTCGAATTTTAATTTCAAAATAAATAAATTTCGATTTTTTTATTCTGTTCACCATTAATAAAAGGGGGAAATCTTTAAAAATCGTTAACACAAATTTGGATTTTTTCAAATAAATTTCGATTTTTTTTCCTTTTGTGAACTATACATTATTAAAAAGCAGGGGGAAAATCTTTAAAAATCGTGCAAATAAATTTCGATTTTTTTTCTGTGCAAATTTTTTAAGCCAGAGGGAATTGTTTAAAAACTGTTCAAATAAATTTCAATTTTTTATTCTGTTCATCATTAATAAAAGAGTAAATCTTTAAAAATCGTTCAAGTAAATTTCGATTTTTTTTCTGTCCAGCATTATTAAGCCAGGAGAGAATTCCTTAAAAACTGTTCAAATAAATTTAATTTTTTTTATTCTGTGTACCGTTAATAAAAGGGGGAAATCTTTAAAAATCAATTTTGATTTTTTTCTGTGATCCCACGCGATGTGACCAATTACTGAAAAATCGAAGCACGTGGCCTTGCTTTTGTATAAAATGTATTTTTTTTAAACCCTATAAAGTTTTTAAAAAAAGAAAAATTTAAAATAAAAAAAATCAAGATATATTTTTGAAATTATTTATTTTATTTTTTTTTTCTATATTTTTAGAATTTTTTTAAAATTCGAGAATATGCTCAATAGTTTCTACTATATTCTTTAAAAATAACACTTACCTTTTTTAAATATTACTTTAAAAATATTCCAAATTTTTTGTTGTTCAAAATTTATTGATTTTTCCAAAACTAAGAACACCAGGATTTCTTTTAATCGATTGCGCACGCGATTAAACAATAAATAAACAGCTTTTTTTAGACAAATTTCCTGAACTTAACAAAATAAATTAGAATATTTCACCGAAATTAAATACAAGTTTAGATAACTTCAAGCAAAAATCCTTTTTTAACAAAAAAAATTATTTA
>JASAMX010024953.1:0-21622 GCA_030248175.1 Microlaimidae sp. YZB2_3
ATTAAATTTTACACTTAACTCGAATGCCACCAGGAAGCGACATTACTTAAACACTGAATGTTGTTGGATTCATTCCAGCAATTCATTACAAATCCATTTCCAAATACTCGAAATGATCAAAATAAAAAAAATAAAAATATACCATTTTATATCTAAAAACGTAATTTCTTGGGCAGAAAGACATTAGAAAAGCATGAAAAAATGTTTTTGTCATAATATAGGCACCTTGCACTGGAACTCGGTTTATACATGAAGTATGCAATAAACAGAGCGAGTCACCATAATGGAAATTACTGTATCTCCTACTTATCTTTCGCACGAAATTTCGATCGGTTGATCTGCATACTACAAAAGATAAGTAGGAGATACGGTGATTATTCATTATGGTGACTCGCTATGTTTGTTGCATACTTCATGTATTAACGGAGTTCCAGTGCAAGGTGCCTATATGTTTTTCACCTATTTTTATATTAATATCTTCATATAGGATAATTACTATAGGATTTCGGCCCATCTCATTACAAAATGAACTCACGCAGTTCGCTACGTTTAAATTTAAACAAACTTCAAAACATTCAATGTCACTCTGTATTGTTTTTTTACCAACATCAGCCAGCGTAATAAAATTAATTCAAGACACAATGGACATTTCAATTATTGTTTTTTTTTATTTTTTTTATAATTCTGCACGGTGGCTTTCCGACTGCTCTGTCGCTTCTACAGAGCCTTTATTAAAGTTTAGAATATTATTTATTTGTTTTTCACGATAGTCAAAACCATCCCATTTAAAAGGAAACTGTTCAGTTTTAAAGACCTTCACAAAGTTATGACCCTATAGAGAAATTTAATGAAGTAAAGAAAAGCAAATTAAAATTAAATTAAAATAAAAAATAAATCAAAATATAAAGTGCGCTATTCCCTAAGGAGATCAGTTGTTTTTAATTGTTTGCTTAGTCTGGTTTATAAATCAAGGCTTTGAAATATTTGAATTTTGAAATTTTTGAAATTCCCAAACAAACCCTGGACAAAAATGTGGATGGAGCAGCTTACTTCATTTTTTAAGATTAAACAATCTACAAATTAGATATTTAAGGAGAGGAGCTTCAAAAATCATTCAGCTTTAAATTGATGCAGCTTTGAAGATTCTTTGATTTTCATAATATTGAAAGGTAGGAACATCACTAGTTGGAATAATAGTTATTTTGGAATCAGATAAAACTGAAATCACTATAAATGAACAAATTTATAGGATATCTCTAAGACACTTCTAATTGTATCCACAGTGCCCCCAGCTCCAATAATTTTCTGCTGCTATCTCTAATCATTCAGAAGCCAAATAAGAATATACCGAATGAAAACGACTCTATATATATCTAAATACTGGTTTTATTGTTGTTAAATGTTGATACAAATGGTATAAAAAATCATCGAAAAAACTGAAACAGTCATAAATGCACATTTAGAAGTAATAGTAAGCAAACTATAAAAATTACCCTATTATTGTTCTTAAAAACAAAAAAAAAGAACTTAATTTATGCATATAAAGCAAACACATGCTAACAAAAATACCTGCTAATCGTGGTGATGCAAACGAAGGACCTGATAATGTTGGTGACATTTTCGAGTTCTTTGGATTAAAAATGAAATATCTTTTCTGCAGACCAGGCTGATTTAATATTGGTTGCGATTCCTCTCTTAGTACTGTAAAAAAATATTATTTTATTTTTACGGTATATAAAAATCAAACACACATAAAATTTTATATACATAAATATTTAAATACATGTTACAATATATAGGTTAAATTCCAAATTTGTGAAATATAATAATATGTTTTCAGCTAAAAATTTCACCTTTGGCCGCACCTTAATTTTTACTTGTCAAAAATTTTGTAAATATGAATAAAAATACATAAATTAGATTAATGTTCCCGAAAGGTCCAAGCTAGAGAACGGATTTCAGAGCTCCGTAGCAATCCCCGGAGCTCCGGATCTTCGCCCTATTTTTGGACTGATTTCATAAATAAATAAAGTGTTATGATATAAACTATTTTGCTTAAATTCTTTTGTAAACTAAATACTTTTTAAAATTTATTTGAAATGTTAAAATTAATTTAAAAAAAATCTTTATTCTTTTAAGCACCGCAACCTCTCTTTTTACAAAATAATATGTTATTTTAAAAGATCTTTAAATTACAAAATGTCTAAATATATTATATAAAATTACTATTATTTAAAAACAAAATAAATTAACATATTTATAAGGTGGGGCCAAATCTCCAGGGCTCTTTAGACCTTTAAAATAAACATAAATCAGGGAAAAGCGTGGAGCGCTCTTTCCCTTATATTAAATGGGTTAAGCCACTGCGCAGTTAACCGTTGTTGATGGTGTATGATGAAGAAACAAATTCCTAAATAGCTCCTTCGGCAATAAAAACAAAGGCAAAGGTAACCAGGGGAGAAAAAAGGGGGGGACCCCTCCGCCAGGAAGAAAATAAACAATAAACTTGGAGCGGGAATAAAAAATTTCATAAACCAATATATTTAGTCCGCATGTTTTCTGCACGAATTTCTCAAAAAACGAGATACTTACCACATCATCTAAAAAATTCAGCACCAATCCATTCTCACATTTTTAAACGCCACCCCCTCACCTGATAGAATTTATCTAGATAAATTTTTCATAACCATACAATTCCTCATATTTTTCTGATATTAAAAACCTAAAAATTTTTTCCAAACATATCTGGCTTTCATGCTAATTAGCGTAATTTGCTTAACTTTTAGACTTTCGTTTTTTTTCTTTTTATGTTTAGGGTCACCCAAAAATTTTTTGCTGTAGTTAATATTCAGGGTAAATTTTTTGAACATAGATGCTAAATTGTCCACACACCTGAATTTCATTTTGATATTTGCTCTAATATTCCTAGTTAAATCTGTGCTCACGAGAAAAACGTCCAATTTTTTCTAAGTTTCGCATTGGGTTTTAGGACACTTCTGTCTCACCGATTTAACTTAATCAATTAAGTATTGAGTAACTGCACAACGGTATGAACATTTTTTTGACATTATTTTTTGGTTTTGGTTATAATTAGTGACCTTTTTATAAAAAAACCGTTAAAACCCATGAAAAAGAACATACAAATCTCTCAGTAACAGTAACCGCTCAGTAACAGCCAAATGGCAACAATAAGATTTTTTTAAATGTACAAAAAATATTCTGGGGCGAGGGACGGCCACAGCGCAATAAAGTTTAACGCGCCGTTTTAAAAATATCACAAAGCAGTAATAAATTATTAAACATGTGTTCGTCGCTCCTTATTTTTCGTAAATAGCTCCTTCAGCAATCAAAATTGTATAATTTTTTGATAACCATAAAATTTTTGATATTTTTTGATATAAAAAACCTAAAAATTTTTTATGAACATGTCCGGCTTTCATGTTAATTAGCTTAAAGGCTGGTTCATACTTATGTAAAAACGTCCTTTGGACAAAGTACAAAGGACGTTTTTACATATGTTCATACGCTGTATTTGTCCTTTGGACTTTGTCCAAAGGACGTTTTTACATAAGTATGAACCAGCCTTAATTTGCTTAACTTTTAGACTTTCATGTTTTTTGTTTTTTTTTTATTCGTGGGGTCCCCCAAAATTTTTTTGTTGTAATTAATATTCGGAGTAGATTTTTTGAGCATATATTCTAAATTGGCCACTGAATTCCATTTTGATATTTAGTCTAATATCCGCAATTAATTCTGTGCACATGTAAAAAACATCTAATTTTTTTTCAAGTTTCGCATTGGATATTAGGGCACTTGTGTCCCACCGATTTAACTAAATCAATTACGTATTTAGTAATTTTACAACTTTATAAACAATTCCTTCAGGTTATTTTTTCGGTTTTGGTTATAATTACTGATTTTTCATAAAAAACCGCTAATACTTATGGGAAAGGAAAAACAAATCGCTTAACTGCTGAGTAAAAGCGAAACGGTAACAATAGAAATTTTTTTGTATAAAAAAATTCTGGGGTAAGGGATGGCCACAGCGCAATAAATCTCAAAGTGTCGCTTTCAAAAAATCACAAAGTAGTAATAAGTTATTTATTAAACATGTTTTCGTCGCTCCTTTTTCTTCTTAATATTATTTTAACTTAAATAAACACATAATATTTATAAAGAAGCTGTAAACCTCGAGAGCTCGCTTAAAAGTTGGTTAAATTTGATTGAATTCAGTATGTTTATGAAAGCCTGGGATTTAAATTTTTTAAAACGCTAAAACCGCTCAATTTTGATTGTTCGTCTCTTTTCTCTACATTTATATAAGGTCAGCCAGATGACGTTTTGAAATATGCAGTCAAATTAAGCTAGTTTTTTAAAGAAAGAATGCGAATAAATTACTCGTTTTTATTTTTTTTATTAAATAGGCAATACAGGACTTAAAGCCTCAGTACTTCAACACTTGACGTTCTGTGTTACATAAACACTCGCTGACTTTACTTTTGCAACTCACATAAGGCGTCATATTTTTGTAAGATCAACGAAACGAGAGTTGTTAAAAGGACAAAAATCTTGTACAATATGTTTTTAAAAAAATATAGTTATTTTTTGAATATTGAAATACTTGTATGAATACTATTAGGTTCAAAAGTTTTCCATAAATTTTTGTTGTTTCCTCATTTTTTATAAAAACTAACATTGAATTCAAAATTTTTAAAAGACGGAGATTCTTGCGAAAGATGAAAAAAAGTTTTGAAATAAAGCCTTATATTAAATGGAATATAAATCTTATAAAGCTACAATAAGTCTAAAATAATGTAAATATTATAAAGTTATAATAAGTCTAACAACTTAATACCAAAAAAGATTGAAACCAGTCTCTTTAAAACAAACAGATTAAAAATACATTTATTATAAACTTTCAGAAAAACAAAATCCAATAAAAACAATAAGTGTAAAATTTCTGGTTTGCGTTTTTTAAACATATGAAAAAAATGAATTTACAAACTTCCACGGCGTGAATAAGTTTTTGCATGCGTTAATCAGCTATTAATACAACGGTATTAATTGAGTCACACGTCACCGCAACGGTACAAATATAATAGTATTATTATTAGAGGTTATTAAAAAATATTCCAATTAATCTGAAAAACCTTGAAAAATTTAGATTATTAGAGGCTTTTTTAAATGTTTTCTATCTATAACACAAATTAAATGGCAAAGTAATTGTTAAAGTAAAAGTGGCCTTAAATTAAATCTAAATTTTTCAAGGTTTTTCAATGTTTCAATCTTTATACCGTTGCGGTGACGTGTGACTCAATTAAGACCGTTGTATTAATAGCTGATGAACGCATGCAAAAGTTGATTCACGCCGTGGAAATTTGTAAAGTAATTTTTGTCATATGTTTAAAAAACACAAACCAGAAATTTTACACTTATTGTTTTTATTGGATTTTGTTTTTCTAAAAGTTTAATAATAAATGTATTATTAATTTGTTTGTTTTAAAGAGACTTGTTTCAGTCTTTTTAAGCATTAACCTTTTAGACTTATTGTAGCTTTATACTATTCCATTTAATATAAGGCTTTTTTTCGAAACTTTGTTTCATCTTTTGCTAGAATATTCTTTAGCATTTCAATTTTTAAATTTAATTAATGATAAATTTATATTTTATTATCAGTGCTGTCGTATATAAAAACAAAATCTAATGTTTAATCATCATCGTGGGTATTAAAATAGTTTAAGAAAAACATTAGTTTTTTATACTTTCGTTTACTAACATTTCCTGACAGTAAACTATTTTCATTGTTCCATTTTATATTGTGGATAGTTGTAATAAATTAATGAATTTTTGAAAACTGCTTTGAACAAACCGTATGTAATAATTCTGTCAATTCTGCTAGATTTGTAAAAGAGAACGGTTTCTAAACACTAATATAAATCTAAAATCAACAGTAAAACACAATTTACGCAACTAGTGGCGGTCGCGTTGAGGGTCAATTTTAAATGCCTGTTTCTCCGCCCGTTTTCAAAACTTTCCGAACGACTAGGCGCGTTGCTAAAGTTTACTATGATTTTGGAAGGTCTTTGGGCTTATAATATATTGTGACTGGCCTATAGAGAGATCCAAAAAGTGGGCAGGATTTAACACTTCTAACGCTATAAACGCGTTTCTGCCTTCACGTTCCAAAAGTAAATATACCTGGTGATTGTTATGGCAAAAAGGTTCGAGAACTGAATATGCACAGCCGCAAATGCCTGTAATGCTGTAAACGGGTTCTCCATAGTTTGGACCGTGGAGGCACAAACGCGTTTATGGCGTTAGAAGTGTTAAATCCTGCGCACTTTTTAAATCTCTCTATAGGCTAGTCGCGATATAATAAGAGCCCAAAGACCTTCCAAATTCATAGGAAACTTTTGCAACGCTCCTAGTCGTTGCAAAAGTTTTTAAAAAGGGCCAAGAAAAAAGCGTTTAAAATTGACACTCAACGCGACCGGGACTGTAAACACAACGTTGTTTTTTACTCTTTTTATTTAAATTATTGCAACTAGTAGTACAATTGAAACAATGCAAGTCTGAAAGCTAAAATTATATAAAACAAAAGTTTTGGGTACAAAATGCAATTGATCTTTAAACAGTACAGAAGAAATCAATGTAACAGAAATCATGCTACATTTAAATTAAATACCTTGTGAGGATGCAGCATTTACACTTTGATGTTTTCTATTTGGAAGAACAATGAGGTATTCTGAATGACCAACAGATCGCGTTGGCTGCGTTTCTAGCAAAGGATTAACAATAAGTAGTTGTTTTTTGTTTATCGTTCCTTTTGCAGTTTTAACTTCATCAAATAACTAAATAAATAGAATACAAAAAAACTTAATTTTAATAGGAAAGTGTTTAATTGAAGTTAATTGTCTTGGCGTTTCCCCTTTGAAATTTCAGTAAAATTTAACTGTAACCAACGTTTCGGAACCTCCACATGTTCCTTTGTAAGGATGGATAAAACGGTAAACAATATGTAAAACAATGGTGTAACGTCAATGTAAAACAATGTTGTAAAAATTAAAAATTGTCGCAAAAAGTGTTTTTGAACGTCAAAAAAAAGTTGTCACAAAAAAGAATGTAAAGAATTCCTCCAAGAGTTCAGAAAGGTTTTTTGTTTATCTTAATTGGGTTAGGCGGATAATAACAGATTAGTTTCCCAGTGAACTGAGGTGAGAAGATAAGAGTCTTTTTGCGCAAAGTTAAAAGGATGGCTTTATTTCTGTTTTATGACGTTGAGAGAACGTTGTTCATTGGAAAGGCTTATTTATAGTGCTTCCTTTTTTAAAAGATCCGGACAAAAAAAATTTTTTTTATGATTTTGTTGGTGTGATCAATTATTATTGTATTTTTAAAATCCATTAAATGATTGGTATTATCCTTATGTATTTCAATTGCTAATTCAAAGGCTTTTTGATGTTCTAATAGGCGTGTTTTTAAATATTGAGCAATTTTTCCTGTTTAATAAAAGATAGCACCATTCTGATTGTGTATAATGTAGTTGAAGGAAATGGTGTAGATTTTATTTCAAACCGACATGTTTTGGACTAATTCCTTAGTCCCTTCTCAAGGTAAATTACATTTGTTAGGATCTCAGAACCTATTTTAAATAAATTAAAGAATATAATTTTAATTTTATATTGATTAGTAAAAATATATTTTAATTTTAAATTGACTAGTAAAAATAATTATAATTCAAATCAGGTTTGTTTAAGCCCTCCGAACAAACGTTAACGGCGCTTACCGGGAGAAGGATAAAACGGCACACAGGAAAATAAAACAAAATAAAATAAAACAAAAAAATTAGTAATGCATATTTATATAGCAAAAATTTTTTCAATTTTCTCAAATGTTTAAATTTTTCACGGAAACTTTTATTTGGATTAATTTTTAAAATATTTGTTACATTTATAATTTATATTTTGAAATTGTTTATAATTACAAGTTATTAATGTTGTGTTTGTTGATAAAATTAGGACAAAAATTAAAGGCAAATTTTTTTTAAAACACGATTGTTTTGTTTATTTTATAAATTTTTTAAGAAAATGTTTAGAAAAAGCTTTAAAAAGAATTTTACACAAATATGCTACAGGGTATTTTGTATTTTTTTACTTAAAAGACTAAAACACATAGTTAAATATTACGAAGCCTTTTTTGCATTGCTAAAATTAGAAGAACATAGTTGTCAGAAACTGTAAGAGATCGATTAATTGACTTTGCAAACGCTTTTGTAAAAATAGCTACTTTAAACTTACGTTGAAAACTGTATTTTTCGCGTTCATGAATTTAAAATTTTTGAACTCTTGTTTGTGTTTCTCTATACTTGGGGGTAATTTATCTAATTTGTGATTTACAATATCGTTGGGTATTCTGTTATGCCTCCAATCAGCCGCGTGTTGGTTAATACGTGCTTTGACAGCATTTTTTGTTTCACCAAAATATCGCGCACCACATGAGCAGGGAATAAAATAAATACAGTTTGATGTTTCATTAAAAGGTAGTGGTGTTTTCGCTTTGTCCAGTTTTAGACGTTGTGATGGTACTGAGCAGTGTCTTAAATAAATATTAAAGTCTCTGCAAATTCGGTAAAATCTTTTTGGTAGTGTTGGATAGTAAGGAATAAAGAGAAATAATTTTTGATTTTGTTGTACTGCAAAGACTTCAGATGAAAATGAAAATGATGAAAATGTTTTAAAGGAAATTTTGTGGGAGTGTAATGAATTATCTGAGGTTGATTGAGTTGCAGCTTGGTGTGGATTGTTGCTTATTTGTTAAAGTTGGAATTTTTCTAATGTTTCTTTTTGAAAATGTTGTGTTGTTTTATGAATAATGTTGTATATAATTCGTTGTGGGTAATTACAATTTAAAAATGTTTTCTTAATTTGATTTATTTCCAGGTTAAGATATTGTGGGGATGATATTCCTAATGCTCTTAAGGTCATAGTTCTAATTAAACCCGTTTTAGTAGTCATGGAATGGTTTGATTTGAAATTTAAATAATTTTCTGAGTGATTGTCTTTTCGGTGCACTGAAAACAGGACATTGTTGTCTTGTCAATGATTTTTACATCCAGAAAGGGTAATATTGCATTTTCGTTTTCTTTTTCTATTGTAAATTTTATATTTGGATGATAACTGTTACTATAATCAAAAAATTGTTCAAACTTTCGTTGGCTATGAGCCCAAACGAGAAATATGTCGTCCATGTATCTGTAGTTAATAAAAGGAAGTGGCTTTTTAAGGGAAAAAAGGTTTGATTTGATTTGCTCTTCTATTTGAAACAAGAAATAAATTTGCTAAAAATGGTGATAGTTTATTTTCCATTGGTAGGCCGGAATGCTGGTGGTAAACTTCCGTGTCAAAAAGGAAATAGGTTTGTGAGCAGCAAAATCTTAAAAGTCTTCGAATAGCTGTTGGTGTAAGAGTAGTTCGTTCACTTAGATTTTGATCAGAATCAATGAGTTTTATAACTGCTTCTACAGCTTCGTCTGACGGAACCTTTCTGAATAAGCTCACAAAATCTAATGAAAACATTCGATAAGTAGGTCTAATTTGTATTTCATCCAATTTTTTAATAAGATCATAACTATTTTTTACATATGATGGTTTTGAAGTTAAATAAGGTACCAGAATTTCTTTCAGATGAGTTTGGACATTATCATAAAAAATATATTAATGCAGGATACTATTGGTCTAAAAGGAATATTAGATTTGTGTAGTTTTGGTAATCCTCTTGGAATTTAACCTGAAGAACTGGAAAGTTTTTTATAGTCTTTGCTGATTATATCTGAAGATTTTAATAATTGTTTCAACAAAGCATTTAAGTGTCTACACTGTTTGTTAACGAAAGCTTCAATTTTTGTTAAAGCTAATGGATGACCACAGCGGTTGACAGGCTCGTGAAGAGTGACTTTGCTGTAGGTTGAATCATCATTTATTAGATCATAGGCTTTTTCGGCATAATCGACAGTGTTTAAAATGGCTACTTTTCCTCCCTTATCTGAAGGAAGAATTCTTATAGAGTCATCATTACATAATTCAGTAATAGCTTGGTTCTCCGATCTACTTAAATAGATAAATTACCCCCAAATATAGAGAAACATGAACCAGAGTTTAGAAATTTTCAAATTCATGAACGCGAAAAATACAGTTTTCAACGTAAGTTTAAAGAAGTTATTTTACAAAAGCGTTTGCAAAGTCAATTAATTGATCTCTTACAGTTTCTGACAACTATGCTCAAACAAAAAAACAATCGTTTTTAAAAAATTTTTGCCTTAATTTTATGAACAAACACAACATTAATAACTTGTAATTATAAACAATTTCAAAATATAAATCATAAATGTAACAAATATTTTAAAAATTAATCCAAATAAAGGTTTCCGTGAAAAATTTAAACATTTGAGAAAATTGCCAAATTTATGCTATATAAATATGCATTACTAATTTTTTGTTTTATTTTATTTTGTTTTATTTTCCTGTGTGCCGTTTTATCCTTCTCCCGGTAAGCGCCGTTAACATTTGTTTGGAGGGCTTAAACAAACCTGATTTAAATTATAATTATTTTTACTGTTAATTTAAAATTAAAATATATTTTTACTAATCAATATAAAATTAAAATTATATTCTTTAATTTATTTAAATTAGGTTCTGCTATCCTAACAAATGTAGTATAGCCTTGAAAAGGGACTAAGGAATTAGTCCGAAACATGTCGGTTTGGAATAAAGTCTACACCATTTCCTTCAACTACATTATTAATTTTTTATGTGTAAAATTTATTTTAATTTTTGCACTTAACATGATAAACGACTCTTTTTTTATCCATTCTTTTCTCATCTGGGTGTTTATTCCCCATTAATGTTTTGTGAAGTGTATTCATTTTTTTGCTAACCACCTGCCCTTCATATTTTTGCAAAACTGATTTTATTTTTGGCGTTTGGCGTTGTTGAAATAAATGGTAAAAAAATTCTGGTGGTATTTGTTTTGGTCAAAGGAATGGTGACTTTAGTTTTCTTGTAATTAGGTCAGTGTTAAATCCCTTCTTTTGAAAAACAGTTTTTAAATATTTTAATTCAAATTTTAAATTGCATAGAATGTTTTATGCTCTGTGTGCCAGGCACCGTGCTTAATCAATTGGAATATGTAGGTTTTTGTTTTTGTAGTTAGGAGTCTTTTTTGTTTAATCTTAAAACCAGAAATGGTAGTCCGTTTTTTTGTTCTAACTCCACTGTGAATTGAATGTCTTTGTTAACATCCCCCTCATTTGCGACTTTAAGAAACTCTAAACTATTTGTTTTTGTGCTTTGTATTATAATGAGTACGTCATCAATGGAGGCGTCTTAAACTTATGCCGGAAACGCCAAAGTTTGTAGGTATATTATGTAATAGATTTATTTTATGTTAGTTTTATAGTAGTGTTTTGTTAACAATTGTAATTGTGTTTGCATTAAAAAAAGTTCTTATGATTATTGCATATAAGTTTTGCACTACATTTACCTTTTATGCCTTGTTTATTGTATAATTTCATATTTTATTTTTATCTAATAAATTAAGTTTGTTCTATAAATAATCAGCTCATGTGAGCATTGCAATATTTAAACCAATGTATAATTTTGGGAATTAAGTATTTTTGAGTTTTTCAACTAAATCTGATCTTTTTTTAGGTGCGTCTCGCGAAACACCAAAAAGACTATGAATCAGCAATTAAAATACAATATGTATGATACCAATGATTTAGTGGATTATGAAATTACAACATAATAATTGATTACGCCAATAAAATCATAAGCAAACTTTTGTTTAATCTTTAAGTCCAGAAATGGTGGTTCATCTTCTTGTTTTAATTCCACTGTTAATTGAATGTCTTTGTTGACATCCCCTTTATTTGCAACTTTAAAAGTCTCTAAAATATTTATTTTTGTGCTTTGTATTATGATGAATATGTCATCAACATATCTAAACCAATGTATAATTTTGGAAATTACATATTTTTGAGTTTTTTAACTAAATCTGAGCTATTTTTTAGGTGCGTCTTGCGAAACACCCAAAAAAAACTCTGAATCAGCAATTAAAATATATATGTATAATACCAATCATTTAGTGGGTTTTGAAAACACAATAATAATTGATCACAAAAAAGCACAAAAAACGTTTTTGTCTTGATTTTAAAAAAAAAGAAGGCACTATACATAGACCTTTTTAATGAACAACATTCTCTCAACGTCAAAAAACAGAAATAAATACATCCTTTAAACTGTGGGCAAAAAGACTCTTATCTTCTTGCCTCAGTTCACTGGAAAACTAATCTGTTATTATCGCCTTAACCCAATTAAGGTAAACAAAACAAAAACTTTCTGAACTCTTGGAGGAATTTTTCACATTCTTTTTGTGACAGCTCTTGTTTGACGTTCAAAATACCTTTTTGTGATAATTGTTAATTTTTACAACATTGTTTTACATTGACGTTACATCATCGTTTTACATATTTGTTACTGTTTTAGCCATCCTTGACAAAGGAACACTTGGAGGTTCTGAAACCTGGCTACAGTTAAGTTTTACTGAAATTTCAAAGGGAAAATGCCCAGACAGTTAATGTCAATTCAACATGGACTCCCCAAAAACTAAGAATAAACAAAATGTTTAATTAATATTTGTTCACTGTCAAAAGGTGGGATGGGGTCGCTTTATTCTATCACATTTGTTTAGTAAACAGAAGAGGTATGTAATATATAATAACCACTCTCTATAATTACCAAATTTCATTATTATATACGTGTACAGATTGCATTTGTATGATGTAAAAAATAATTTCCTATACAGCCAGTTTTTTTCTTTTTTTGACTGTAAAGTTATAAGACGACGCATAAAAAATAGACACTTAATTGTAAACTATGCTGTCTTTTTATATCCACATTAGCAAGTTATTTATATCTCCCATATGCTTAATCACACGAACTGTCACATAAACTTTGTAACACTACTATAAAACGCACTATTTAAGTTTAACAAGTCCTTAAAATCCTGTGACCAGGATCTAAAGATGACAACTTCATGAAAAAAGCAGCTGCTCGAAAAGGAGTCTTTCAATCCTACCAGCGCGCGCTAATTTACCTTTTGTTTACATCAAACGGTATACTAACATAGTTATCATAAAAAACAAATTTTTTGAGCAACCGATCAAAATTGATAGGTGGAACTTTTTTGGTCAACTCTTGTTGAAATGAAGATTTTTTCGCGTAAAAAACACTGCAAAACAAAATCTAAAAATATTTCTTTGCGAATAAAGCTAAAAAACTGAATTGAACTAAAAATGTCCCTTTTAAGATAAACTTAATACCTTTTTATTTTATATATGCAATATGCGCGTTTAAAATTTTATTTTATTACAATATTTTGTGATTCTAAATTATTATTGTGTTAAACCGGTCCAAATAATTGGCCCTTTCATTTTGTTACACGTGATTGTTTAGACTGGGGTTTTGTTGGCACACAAAACACCAGGCTCAGGCCAACATTACGTGTAGTTTACAGTTTTTATTAAAATTAATGTTTAAATTCGTTTTTTTATAAGTACTGATTACCTGTATTTTAAAAATATCCCGTTTAGCTTATAATTGTTTTTCTATATACATATAAATTTATATAAATATATGCAGTTCATTTAATTTTTTATGTTCATAAATTGTTTTTTGTAAATTAATTTTAAGCATTTGGTGCTCAAATAGCACGTTATTTTAACCCCAAGCTATCTTGGCACCTTCCAAGTCAGCTTTTAGTGGACTCGCCAAAGAGAACCACGCCTGTTTTTTGGCTCATTCCAGTTTATTCTCAAATAGCGCTTAATCATTAGTTTTACCTGCCATTTGAGATGAGAGTCCCTTAAATTCTAACGTGAATCAGTAAGAATCAATTCCTCTATATTTTGCTGCTGATTTTGATAATTTATAGAGTACAAAAAATTTAAACAGAGTGTTAATTTAAAACAAAAATGTTTGGTTTTCTTTGGTTTACCTTCCTACCTACAACATAATTTTTTTAACTTCCCTCCTGCTCATATTATTTTTTGAGTTTAACCGAAATGATATCGTCACATGCCTCTTTCCCGTATGAGTAAGATTTTTAACTGTGTCTCTCTTGTCTACTTGAATTGTATGTGTGAGATTTTTAGCTGTGTTCTTCTTGCCTTCTTTAATAAAATTTCTGTGTCGAATCCTCTTGCCAGCCACCTACCAGCCTTTAATTCAGAGAGTAAGAAAAGTGGTGGGTGCGTCTTACTTATATTCCCCTGGAGAAGCTACGTTTTGAAGTCATTGATACCGTGGTACTTAGGTGGGAGTCTTTAGAACCGCATGTATGGACCGAAATTTGGAGCCGTTGTTAACTTTTATGATAAATGGAGCAGAGAAAAAATGAAATTTTAAAATTCCAAATAAAATATGACTTGAATTCATTTTTAGACTTATGCCTAGACGTAGATGCAAGTTTTAAGTGATTTTTAATTTTTGACTCAGCTTCAAAAAGAGGATTTTATAACCGTAAATAGGGAACTTGAATCCTTCATAAAATTTTTAGCCCAAAAATAAGAGCTTGGAACCCTAAATAAAACAACGGATTTCGTTTAGGCTTCGGCTTATATATAAATTCTCGTGATTTTTAATTTCAGCTTTCAGTTTTCCAATTTTCTCAATTACTCTTTCGAATTCTTTATTTTTGGCTTGAACTTCCTGTGGTTCTATTAACTATAACTTGGCTCTATGTTTCTTAATAATACTTTTAATTGGATGATATGTCACTCAGTATTGCCTTCATTATTTACTTTGATGTTAGCTTCGTTGTCGGCTCCTTCCAAAAGAATGTCTTCCACTGCGGTAGACAAGAATGAGGGTGATATTGCATTCCCAATACTGCTGCAAGCCGTGCACCCGCCAACCATCGAGCCAAAAATAAGAAAGAAGCTAAACAGTAATTTTGTAAATTGTTTGTAAATTGTAATATAATAATAATAATAATCTTTATTAATAAATTTCGACTGTTTCACAAAGGAAAGTACAATTAAACACACAACAAATACATATTAAAAGTACATAAAAATAAAAGTACATATGTTATGTTTATTTCAATAAAAAGCCAATTAATTCTGAGAGTTAAGTCCAGCCACTCTTTTTTAAAAGAATAACTCACGAGGGTGTTGAAAATTTTGTAAAAATTAGATTACTATAAAAAAAATTACTAAAATTACCTAAATTACTAATAAAGTAATAGTAAAAGTATAATAAAAGGATTTTAAAACGGAGCAAAACAGGAGTTTTCGGAGTTCCAGAGCTATATATCAAAAATTTTTGTTAATTTCATAAATACTTTTTTTGAATGATTTTTTTGGTTTATATGAATGGCGTTTAGCGTGTTAGTGACTTTGAAAAACTTTTTCTGCATTTCATTTTACAACAAACCCGTAGGGCGTTGAAATTACTTAAATATTACTTAAAATTTATTGAATTAATTTCAATATTTGCCGAAAAAAAACGAGTAATTAAAATTTAAAAAAATCGAGTAAGAGTAAAAGTAAAAGCGAGTGAAATTCTCAAGACAGAGTAAAAGTAAAAGCGAGAGAAAGTCTCAAGATGTCATTTATGTTTTGTTTCTTTATGTATTTATTAAACGTGAAAAATAGGAAAACACGTAAAACACCGTCGATATTTTGTTGTTTAAATTTAGCATCAACATAGTTCGGCGTAAAGTGTGTTTTTTAAAGCAAGAAATATTATAATATGTATACAAAAATAATGTGAACTGTCAGAAAACTTAGACATTATAGCTCGAAAACGGACTTATAAAATATTGATGTTACTGTTTGACTATCACTAAAAATTGTGAAAACTTTGTCTCTATGGACCTACCTAGCATAATAAAAATTGGGTCGGCGGTCCTACCACGAAACAAAGTTCTTCTCAAATTAAATGCATTTTTTCGTATTATTTTTGAAACTGGAAATACTATATACAAATCAAACTCCTACTTGAAAAATTTTCGTGGTGTTCTTGTATTTAATTAAGCACCACAAAATGTTTGTTTTTTTCTGATTAACAAAAAAATTTACATATGAGAAACCTTTGTTTCGCTTAATATAGCTTTAAATAATGGTCAAAAATTAACAAAAATACTCGAAATTGTTTTAATATAGTTGTTTAATCTCCGGTTTCCGAAAATTTGGTAAAAATTATTGGTTTCATAACGAAATTTGATTTCGCGACGGGACCGCGGACCCAAATTTTTTTAATGCTAGGTAGGTCCATATAAAAATTATCACTACGGTTGATATGGTAAAAAAAACGGGTTCTCAAAAAAATAACATTTTTTTAAAATTATTATAAGAAAGTCCTTTGATGATAATAGGGTTTTTTTTCAATAATTACTTAGAAATCTAATTTTTTCAGCGTCTCACTTGTTTAATATTGTAAAAAAAAAACCGTTGGCTTGTTCAATTTTTGAAAAAAAAACACGTTTTTTGCTATATAAAAAATTAAAAAACAAAAACATTACATTTTCAAGCTAAAAAAGGCCCTTAAATTTTTTATATAAAACACCCTGGGGATAAATTGTCCCGTTGCGCTCCCACACCAACCACGTTATTTGTTTATCGATTTTTAGGTAAAAAACCTGGGCTGGTTAGATTTATTGTTTTTAGAGAGGCTTTGAGTTTTATTCAAGAAGTAGTATTTTTTTTTGTTATTTCAAGAAAAACAATTTAAAAACAAAAAAAAATCGTTTTTTACCGTCTAACTGGCTGGATCTTTCTTTTCTATTTCCCCACAAAAAATTTTTTTGGAGGATAGTCCCAAAATCACGCAATATTATGTATATATTATATAGAGCTCTGAAACTCCGGTTGCTACGGCCGATGATCGGATTTCTGACTTTGAATAGCGTGGTATTACAATGTTTCTCAAAATAACACATGTATCGGACAGTAAGTATTTTAGACTAAAACTCAATTGTAAAACAATTTTTTTATAAAAATTGCAATAATTAAACGCATTCAATAAATACGTCAATAAAAAGTAAACAAATAGGAATAAAACTATTAATAAATAACATATTTTTATAATTTTAACTATAAGCTAAATATATAAACTACAAACTGATACAACTGTGAAAACCCGTAGTGCAGTTTCTAAAATATAACGTTTTAAAATTTTACGTTTTTTACAAGATATAATCGATTTTAAGATATACCTTTCTTTATTTTTGTACAAGCTCCCTAATTTTAAACAAAGTTTTGTTTATTAATATTCAAAGAATTTATTTCGATAGTGGATTAAAATTTCAAGATCATACACGTTTGACTTTCCTTTTTCCTGTTTTAATGTTTTAGAAACAAAAGATTAAGCTTTTACACAAATTAAATGTGTAAAAATGTGTAGCTCAAATTAGTTTTTTTTTGTAAATTTAAAACAAAAAAAACTTACCCTAAAAAAATCTAATTAAAAATGCTTTTAAGTAAGAGCTTTTTAGTTATTTCCGAGACGTCGGAAATATTTTAAGCAAATAAATTGGGGAAGGGGGCTTGTAAATTTTTAATGAAAAAAAAACATCGGAGTGGAAAACAAAAACTGCTTTGTATAGCAATTTTAAAATGATGTATTTAACTCTAAAAGTTAAAAGCTGATGCACAATCGTATTGGTGTCAAAAACAGTCTACATGTAAATTGTCATATTACTAAAAGTTTGAAACTTTGAAATATTGATAAATTAAAAAAAGTATATTTTTCCAAAAGCCAAAATAAAAAACGAATAACATAATTTTATTATTATTATTATTAGTGTGATTTAAATCATTATTATGAGTGTTATTATTGATATAACAACAGTAAACACTTACCGGAACATAATTAGCGTGAGAATTTTGAATTTAACTACTTAACGCAAAAAATTTTGAAGCAAAAAAACAGTATTTTTGTTTTTTTTTTTAACTTCTGGTACAAGATTGTTTCCGGGTATTAGATAAATATATTGTAAAACAAAATAATTTGACAGATAAAACTTTTAAACTACAAAATCATGTTCAAAAACGTAATAACTTTGGTTTTAAAACGCTTCGAGCCTTTTTAACGTTCGTGTTTTCGATTGAACATTTATTCAGCTACCGGAATAGAAATTGGATTAATATTTCAATACAAAAATCTACATTTTCTACAAATCTACAAATCTACATTAAAATAGATTACCAAATAAATAAAATTTTTAAATAACAAACATAGGATTATTTCTTATGAAGGAAATTATATATTACAATAAAAATTCAGAATAATATGCGTAGACAAAAACAATTTAATCTACATTATGATAGGTCAAAAATGTTGATTTCTTTCTTTTTTTAGCAAACTTTATGGAAAAATAAAAAAAAAAAATTTTTAAATGCTAAGTAGCATATAATGCCTTACGCGTAATTATTTTCTAGATTAATTTGATGAGTTTTTTTAAATTTTTCCATTTAAAAATCAAAACCTAAAGTAATTTTGAAAAAAAATCTTAATGCTTGGTAAACAAAAAATTAGCGAGTTTAATTTTTTTATCCTAAGCGGCCACTCCAGCCACTCTACCTCCGATAATAGGCCCGAAGCTCAACGGTTTTCTGAAAATGATCATGTCGCTAGAGACATTGTAAACGCTAATCTATATTTTTTTAGATTTTTATTTGTATTGTTACTTGTTAATATAATGAATGTCTACAAAATTTTTACTTTTTTAACACAAACACATAAATTTCTTGGTTTGGAACCCAAATGCAAATTTTTTTGGGGCTAAAGTTGGTTAATTTTTGTATATTTTGTAAAAAGGTGGAATTAAAAAAATCTGCGTTCTTACCTGTTTAAAAAAACGTTTTAACCACACAATTTTTATTGGTCCCTTCATGTTTCATGTCTGCATAATACTTTTCGACGTCAGCCAGATATAATTCAACCATAATTTATGCAAGTAGTAAAACGAAGGCACAGGACGAAGAAGGTACTAAGTAAAACAAATGCGTTTTTGCTAAATAAAAAAAATATTTTTTTCTAATTAAAAACAAATTAGTAATGAGATAATCGTCTTAACGTTCAAAAACTACATTCAGTTAATACAGTTAAGGGATTTGTGACAAACGTATTTATTCTTAGCTTCGTACCCTCTTTTCCAGCACCTTTGTGCTTATGTGAAGTACCCTTGTGTTTTTCCAATTAATTCAATAAGGTGCAAATTACTGAATGAAGTGCTAAAATCAAAAAACCAGTGAACGAAAAATTAAACTCAGCTTTCTTTTCTTCGTTAACCAATTGGAAAAGGAGAAGGAAAAGAAGATTGCCTCGGATGCGGGTATGGAACGGCGTTTAGCGACCGGAACCCCGGCCCCGGCTCCGGCCCCAGAAAACGCAGTTATCTCTACCCCGGCCCCGACCCCGGTAATTTATCTGTCAAATCAACCGAGGCAAACCGGGGTAAGGAACCTTAAGAAAACAATTTTTAAAGAGCTTTTTACAATTTTTGACAGTGATAAATATATAAATTTTATTTAAAGAGCTAATCTAATCGCTTTAATAGGGGGATATCTATTATTTATATTTTAAGATTTTATTAAAACTCTATTTTAATAAAATTCCTTATTTTAATCATGAGTCGTTATTATAAAAATCTGAAGACTTCTTGAGCAATAAAAACCATTTGTAGATTTTATTTACAAGATTAAGGTTTGACAATAGAAGTCCATTCATGAGACGTATACAATAAATATTAGAGCTGTTTTCAAAAATATTTAACCCAAGAGAATTTTCGGCTATGTGTACAATTCTTATTTTTCGGCGCAAGCTACTTTCTGTGGACTCAATAAAAATTTTTTCGCACAGCGATATTTTGTACACCAAACTCATTTTTCTGACACGTTTACGAAATCTCCGCGCACAAAAAAAACAGCAGAAATTGGTAATAATTGCTATTAAATTCGCTCATATGTGAGTTTTTCTATAAAAGTTTATTGTAAAACTGGACATTTATTTAAATTATATTATGTTCTTACTTTTATTTTTAGGTGTTATTGAAACTGTTTTAAAATTTAGTGATGTTAAAACATTTTTTTAAAATAAAAATATTTAAGTTGATTTCTTGTTTTTATTTTAGCATTTTTAAATTTATTGCTGAAACTAAACTGGTATTCAGGAATTTTTGGTATAGAGTTTATTCGGACTGGGTACGCTTGATTTGGCAGGAAAAACCTGCGGAGTCAGTCAACTTTTTTAGCGAGTTCAATATTTTTATAAAGCTCAAACGACACCAAACTTTTAAGGAAGAAATCAGTATGAGCTGTTTGTGTTTAACTTAAAAAAAAATTTTCGAATAAAATTTGCTTAAAAAATCAATTATTACTTGTTGAAAATTAACGATATTAAATACTGGATACAGTCTAAAAGGTGTACCACCCTGTCCAGATTTTTTTCCAAAAGTTACAAACCTAGTTTGTATAAAACCGGTCCTAAATTTTGTGAATACCAGTAAAAATGCTAAATATTTAAATAGAAATTCCAATAAAAATTATCTTTGAGCTTTTATTTAAAAAAAATTGCTGATTTAGTTTAAGGTTTAATAATTATATTTTTAATAAAAGTAAGCATATATGACCCAAAAATGGTGAACAACTAATTTTTAAACAAAAAAATTGCTGAAAATTCGGATTTATGCGACTTTAATACTGAAAACCCGCCATTATCTTCTATTTCTTAGGCGCGCATTTATATTTTAAATTAATTTTTAACGCAATTTTTAACACAGCGTTAGTGTTTTGCAGGGCATAAGGGAACTTTTCTTCTATTTTTGCGTGAAATGTACTACACAAAAAAACGGGTATTTACAGAAGAAAAATCTATGCGTAAAAAATTAGTGGTATATGCTCAGAAATTCGCGTGTTTTAGAAATGTTGCCTTTTTTCTTGCACAATTTTATTCAGAAACTTAATAATCGGAAATCTTCTTGGGCTATATGTTTTTGATAAATCTCGAGAAATGTACTGCTAAATTGTTTGCAGATGACACAAAGATTTACTGTTCATTTGCCAATAACTCGCCTGATTATTTCCAACAGTCGCTTGATTCATTTTGCGCTTTGTCCAATAAATGACAGTTACGTATAGCATTTGAAAAATGTTTAGTAATATCTTTTGGTGGTGTTACAAAAACTAATTACTTCTTTGGTAATGTATGTACAGTTAAAAACAGTAGATAATATAAAGGACCTTGGAATTACAGTGTCAAATTCCCTAAAGATTTCTCGCCACTGTAGCGAAATTGCAAAAAAAGCTGTTTCCAGAGTAGCTTTAATTTTTCGTGCTTTCAGATCAAAAAATTGTAATATCCTTCTTAAAGCATATACCACGTACGTGAGACCCATTTTGGAGTATGAAACGCCGGTGTTTAACCCTTACTTACGAAAAGATGTGGACTGTCTTGAAAGAATTTAAAGGTGTTTTACAAGGCGCCTTTTTAAACGGTATGGGCTTACTTACTCTAGTTATTTATACCGCTTAAGCCAGCTTAAAATTGACAGTCTTGAAAAA
>JASAMX010024954.1:0-10397 GCA_030248175.1 Microlaimidae sp. YZB2_3
CACATTCTCTGGCTTTAAGGATGCTCTGTCACCTTCTGAAATCAAACAACATAGCAACAGTGCTTGAATTTGACACTGCTTACTTTAAACGAATTTGTATCCACTATACTGTATGGCTGCATTGAATCAGCAATCCACATCCCAACCTTGGCTTCAAATTCTTTCTGGATGGGAGCATTTTCTGGAAATGGAGTCTGCCTCTGGAAGATATCAGATATTTTCATTTGCTTTTTAGTTGCAGGTTCCTCCAAATCTTCCAAAATGTACAGACTTTCCTTCTCTGTAGCTTTCACTTCTTTTTTCCTCTTCCTGCGAATTTCTTCAATTCTTGCACACTCTTTTGTATTGCCTGGGATGGGAGGTTTGAAGATGACGCCATAATGGACTGGTATTAAAAGAGGTGGGATAACTCCCTCATTTGTATTCTGTGGACTTGGGCAGACACAATTGACAAATGGGCTTTGTCTAATCCTAGGGTTTTACCTTGAAATGTTTCCAAACCATTCCCATTACACTCATCTTTCTCTCTTGCCTTTCATTTCAATTAAAAATTATGTACGTATTTAACAACCTTTTAAAGACAAAAACAATAAACGCGCCAACACAATGAAGAAATAGATTAGCGCAGCAAGAATAATTAAACACAGATTATAAACACTAATTATTATAAGATCAAAGCCCAGGAAAAACAATTTGTCAGTGTGATGGGGAGTATTATCGCTAAAGTTCCTACGAGAGGATCAAGAAGGGAGTAAAAAAAGAATATAAGAAAAGAAGTTAAAGAATTTTACCTAAGTTAGATAAATTTCATAGGTAACTCCAAGTGACATATTTAACAAAACAAACTGCCATTCAAACTGAATAAATCAAGTTAGTCAAGAAGCATTTAAAGATTCTGAAAGACAGACAATACATATGTGATATATTTGTGATACGAAAAGTCGCCAACTCAAAATAAAGGGCCTCATTAAAGAATCTTAAATAAAAGTTAAAAGCATAAAAACAGAAGATTTAAGCTTATAATCACCAAAAGAATTAATAAAATCAACAAAGCTGTAATAAAATGTAAAAGTTAAAAGCATAAAAACAAAGTGGTTTTCTAGTAGCAAAAGAACTAGTAAAATCAACAAAGCTGTAATAAAATGTAAAGAATAGGAATCAATAAATTTATTTATAACAAATAATATGTAAAATCATCAAAAAAGAAAAAGTCCGGCAAAAAAGTCCGGCAGAATAAAAAAGTCCGGCCCGGACTGAACCAAAAATGGGCCAGATATCCGGACTCGGCGGGACCGACCGGGATATTCAGGTAGGGCCCTAACGCCACTGACCTATATCCAAATCCTCTAAAACTAAATTCATTTTAAATATATGATTATTGTTTTTGTAATCATACAAATGCTCTCGATAGATTGATTCAAAAGAATGAGCAGCTATGTTTTATACAAAAATAGGGGTTTTTATTGACTTATTAATTTATCTCCTAAAATTTTAAGATGAGGAATTTTTATGATTTTCTATAAGTGCATGAGTTGTTATTTATCATCAAAGCAACGGTCATATGACGACGGTACTCACCACGAGTTCACAAGGACGTGAAAAGCGATCGCCATAGAGTAGTTAAAGATTTAAAGTTGATTTATTTCGCCGCCGTTTTAAAATTTATTTGTTAAAATTTGCATCATCGTGAACATTTAGGGAGTTAGCTTTTAAACATGAGCGTAGCCAGGTGGGAAGGGGTCCAGGGGGTCTAGACCAACTTACGTTTTTTGGTCGGCAAGGGTAAAAATCTGGGTTTAGTTAGACCCTCGTTTTGTGTCGGCAAGGATAAAAGTTTGGGTGTCCAAAACGGCCATTTTTTAAAAATTTTCTCGCGCTTCGCTCTGCTCGGCGCTTGAATGTTTAATTTGTTTAATCTACTTCCTAATTTGCGTTACTTTGTTTTGTAATTTTGGTACGACCACGATGGACCCCCTCCCTTTTGCATTGTTGGTAAGATTTAACATTTAAAAGTTACGAGAAGTTATTTTAAATACATTTTCTCAAACTTTGCGTTGTTCAGCCGTAATTCATTGTTCCCATTGTTAGTTGTTACATAAATAATGTTTTGAAAACCGAAAATTTTAGGGGATCAAATTGTTTGTAAAAACTTTTTTTGTTTTATTTTTTTAAAAATTTTTTTCATTTTTGTTTTTATTAAAATTGATAAGAAAATAATGAAGTATTTGGCATAAGTAAATAAACATTCCGGACGAAGCGCGGAAAATTGTTTTTAGCCATCATATAACGTTAAGATTTGGACCCCCCTAAAGCCCCCTTTTCAAAATTTTGTTAAGGTTGGACCCCCCTTTTTGAAATCCCGGCTACGCACATGCTCTAAAAGACGTAATTTTTGGCGGTTTTTTTTATTGGGCCTTCCCAGTTTTAAAAAGAGGGAGTGTCCTAAAAGTTTTAAACAGGGGGGGGAGTATCGGCCATTTTGAGACCCATGGTCCAAATTAAACAATAGATGGAACAAAAAGCAATAATATTGAATTGAATTTTATTTTGTTAAAATAACAGAAAACATACATAAGTTAGTTAAAACTGCACTTGAAATTGTATGTACCTTTACGACCAGGAACAGGAACTGATGAATTTTTTATTATGAATTTTAAAGGCTTTAAACTTTATTTTTAAACAATCCGTTTGATTGAATATTTTAATTTTCTTAATCTACAAATAGAATAATACAGTTCCATATCTTAGCATGCTCTGAGCTTAGCTCAAAGTCCAGAAGCCATACATAATAAATGGACATAAACAAATTTCAGATTCTCCATTATTTTCCGTAAGTCACAGAGGCTATTTTTAATAACTCGGTCTCTAACAGAAATTTCCTTTCATGTTTACAAAATAATATCATTAAGGGTGTGTTGACCATGAACAGTTGACCAAGAATTGATCATAAAACCAAATACTCTATTGTATTAATCGACCAAAGACACATAAGGAATATTTTGAATACGGTTTGGTTGAAAAGTGCGTTCGCAACCTTTGAAGCATTGAAACATAATGAATGAAGTTAAAAAATTACATTCTCTACTGTAAACTCGCCACAGTTAAGCATCAATGTGGCGCTTGTCGACGCATGATGGTTTTACACACTCATTAATATTTTAACCCTTTGATATTTTTTTGTTCAAAAACCATTGCAAATCTGCAGAAGGGATTCCGTGTCAGTGCTGCTCTGTATTAAACTTGGCGTCAAATACGCGGACGGCGTCAAGTTTAACACTGAGCAGCAGTAGTGCTGAATAGTTTTTGCAGATTTGCAACGGAAAGAATCCCAAAGGGTTAAAACAATTGTTGTGATAGAGAGAAAATAGGTGTTTTTTTTTAATAAAACAAGTGGCCCTATAAAACCCCTTCTGGTAAAAATACGTTGTCCAGCATAAAGATGTTCATGTCATTTTTTTTTAATTTCAGTCTTCCCACGACATTCCCCACACTATAAGCTTTTCAATGATATGTCACTTAGACCAATCTATTTTGTGGTTATGACAGAAAGTGCATTCTTTTTTAGCAAAAGAAAACTGTCCAGCATAAAGATGTCCATTTTGATTTTTTCAAAAAAGTTTTAATTTTAGACTCTTTGTTGACTAATATGTCTCACCAATAAGCTTTAGCTAATTCAGCGACAAAATTTTTTGTTCCAAACCCCATAGGGTTCACTCCTTGGTGAAAACGCGTTGTCCAGTATAAAGATGTCTATGTATAAATTTTTGATATTTCAAACCCTTTTACAACGTGTCCCAGGGTATAAGCTTTTTATTGATACCTCATCCACTTTAATCCATTGGGTAGTTGGGGAGGAATTAGGGAACACACAGACACACACAAACAAACACACATACACATATACACAGTCACACATTGCGTCTATTTATATATAGATTTTATGTTTGCGTGTTTCTAATTTTTTGTTTTATATAAAACACTTTTTAAGCAAACAGTCACAAAATGTGGAAAAGAAAATTTTTAAAATGTCCATCTATATAACACAAGTCCATGTGTTGTTTAGGAGCAGGACATAACATGTGGTGTTATTTTCTTAAGAAGAATATTAAAAAACTTTTCTTAAAATCTTTTTAATGCAAGTTAAAGCAGAAACTTCAAAAATTTTAAATTAAAATAACAAATTCCATGAGAAAACCTATAAATTTTAAAAAAATAAGCATAAAAAAATTTCATCAAAATTTTAAAAAAGGGGGGAAGTTCCCCCCTTTTTAATTTTTAGATCTAAAAATTACTCAACATTGTATCATTCGGAAATTATTTTTAAAAAATTTTGGACAAAAAAACTACATGTAAATGTATATAATGCCCCCCTTTTATTTGCAGGTTTAAAAATGTTATCAATGATTTTCAAAAATTTTTGAAGGGGGGGGGCGGGAAATAGAGGTGTAAACTTCACAGACGTTAAAAACTAAGTTTAAACGCGGTTTTCGGACTTTTCGTCATGTTTTATGACTTGAAAAGTATACATGCTGTTTTAACTAAAATATTTATATATAAATCATTGTCAAATTTTAAGAATATTTGAAAAAAGGTAAATACATGATATTTTTAATTTTTAATTTCGGCTAACGGTAATTCTCATGGACCATGGACCAACATGGACCTAGTCCATGAGGGGTGAAAAACTCAGTTTAACAATACAAAACAATATAAAGTTGTTAGTGTTAACTTTTAAACGGCTTAGGCTTAGGCTTAGGCTAAGCCTGAGGCGCACCAACAACTTTATATTGTTTTGTATTGTTAAACTGAGTCTTTCACCCCTCATGGGCACGGTCCATGTTGGTCGGGTAGGGGTAAAACCCAGACCACCCAGACGGAACGAGAAAAAAGTTAGCCTCGTGAGGCTCACGAGGCTGACGCCTTACGAAATTTTTCCGGACGGGGAAAATTTTGTGGTTAATTTTGAGTGGAAAACCCGGACCGGGTGACATGTTCATGTTCATCTGTTTTAATGACAGAAAAAAAGAAAAATACGTTAAAAAACTTCATAATACGTAAATAATGGAATTCGAAGGGCTTTTTTTTTTAGAAAATAGCATGTTTTGACGAAGTTTTTTATTAAAATATCAAGGCATAATTTTTGAATGGCAATACATTGGGGAATTTTTTACAGTTTAGACAATTAAAACTTTTTTAAGCTCAGAACATGGGGAATTTTTTTTAATTTTGGTTTCGCTGAAAAAAAAAATATTATTACAAAAACCCAACACTATTACAAAAACCCAATCATTTGAGAATTGAACTTTTAAATAGATAATTTTAAATGAGTCCTTATATTTTGTGTTAATACAGGTTATTATTTTATTTAGGCCAAATAACAGAACGTCATTGTAATGGCAGAATGAGTCGCATAGTATAAAATACTTCATTGCAGCGCGTTTGTATGATTTTGCGGTAGTGTGTGGATTGCTAATGTTTCAGCCGGGTTAAAGAGAGTAGGATGCAACTGTGTCCTGCAGCGGCACTTGCGGTGTTAATGTTAATTCTGTTAATATTGTGTTGATTTTGTGCGGTTTAGAGTTGCTCTGCTATAGCAAGAACAACATTTTTAAAATTATAAACAAAAAAGTAAACATTTATTTTTGAGATCAAACACAAAATTCCACTTATAACATTCTGCTTATAATATTTTACTTTAACAGCAAAATAGAGTTAAACAAAAAAGTAAACATTTATTTTTTAGATCAAACATAGAATTTTATTTATAACATTCTGGTTATAACATTCTACTTTAACTATAACATAAACCCAAGTTTGTATATAAGTGTTCAGTGTATATCTATGCATTCAGTACCTTCACAATTACTTACATTACTTACAACATATGTATGTATGAATATTCAGTATGTGGATGCCGTAATTTTATCCCACTTTAGTCATGATCATTATGTTACTAAAAACTTAATTTTAAAATATTCTAAAGGCAATCATAGTGATATTATTAACTACGAGTCTACCGCTCTGGAATTCCGAAGGGTGTCTGGAAGATTTTATTTTATTTATTTTAAGATGTTTATTTCTTGAGATATTTGCGTTTTTAGACGGTCCGTCAGTCCGGGTTTTACCCCATCGATTTCCGTCAGTCCGTCCGGGTGGTCCGGCTTTTACCCCCACCCATGTTGGTCCATGGTCCATGGGAATCACCGTTAGCCCTTAATTTCGAAATAAAAAAATAACTTTAAAAAGACGAGTTTTATTTGATTTTGCATTGGTTGTAACGGGAACTTAGATCCTGGAGTCCTTATATCCTTCCTTGCCTTTGAGTGGAGTCATTTCGAAGCAAACTGGAAAGTACACCGACACCGTCCACTGACATCGACCGATTTCTAGGCTTAGGCTTAGGCGATTTGGTGTCCGGAAATTTGAACGCCAGCACTTGATCGCCGAGCATTTGACCGCCAGCATTTGACCGCCGCGCACTTGAACGCCGAGCATTAGAACGCCGAGCACTTGATCGCCGGCGTTAAATAGAACGCAGAGTAGCAGAAACATAAGAACTGGTGCGACACGCTGCGACCAATATTGAAACATACATTTTTATTTTTTAAGAACCACGTTTTTGAACAAAATTGATATAAATAATTGAAAAAAGTGTTTATAGACTTTTATAACTAAAAACAACATGGATTTGCAGCCATAAAACTATCTATTTGAAAGGAGTTAGTTTTTTTTCGTTCATTTTTTCTTGCGTATGTGTTTTTTTGTTTTACTATGTAACACTGTATCCTTTATACCGTAAACAAAATTATTTTTACAATGTTTGAATCGTTCCCAGTAATAAATTATTCCTGCGTAAAAATACCTTCGGTAAAAAACTTTTGACAAATGACATTCTGGTAAAAATACCATCGGGTAATTTCACATTCGGACTAATTGACCATCGATCAATTTAGCTTGATTTTTAGGTTTTGCTCAGGTTCAGGAAAAATAAGCCCGAAGGTCAATCAGTCAGATTGGCGAATTACCCGATGGTATTTTTACCAGAATGTTATTTCTAAGAAAGTCAAACGTCGAAGGAATTTTTACACTGGTATTATTACGTGGAGCCGTTTGAATATATCTAAAAACTTGTTACGCACTAGATTATTTACCGCTTTATCTTTTTAAACGAAAAGTTGTTTGCTTGTAAATCCTTAATATTAATCTTCACATATCTCTTTATTTTTATTTTATAAAAATTTAAACAAAACTGTCAAAGAAAACCAAACGTCTGCTCTATTGTTATCTTGTGTTATTTCAATAAGTTTCAAAATGTCAACTTTATTCAAATTGAACCAAATGTACATTCAATTTATATATGTTTTATTTACCAACAATTATCTTTGAAAAATAATACAGTAAATCTTCTGCGAACTAAAGTCTTCTGTTTGAAAATAAATGATATACCAAGGAAAAAATTTTCAGGTGGGCATGTCTTGCTAACGGTACGGTTGATTCACACCATAATTATATTATTAAATAGCTAACATATGCTATATACTAAAAAATTTTTTTTTCAAATTAAAAGTTTTTTTAAAAGTTTTGTCAAAAGAATAAACTTTTTTATCGTGAAAAGTTTTTCACTTTCAATTCTTCTTAACAGACTTTAGAAATATTCGTTATTTTTAATTTCATTACAGTCAACATTAATTTCCACACTATTAAAAAATGGTTTTCAAAAACGTATTTTATCCTATATTAAACATTTTTGGATACGTATATAAAAATATTTATCATTACAAAATCCAGCATATTTGTTTTAAAAACACAACAAAAATGTGACGATTTAATCCTATATATTTAATATATTTGGCAGAAAATAATAGGAATAAACAGGGTTTATCACTAACTACAGTAGTTCTATCATCACGTATTTTTTGACAATACAAAATTTGCATTTTTTTCTTTTTTAAATTTTTTAACACATATAATAAGATCACCGTTTTATTTGCACAAAAAAACTGAAAGATGTAAATTTGCAATAGTCAAAAAATACTTGTATTTTTTTTATTTTATTTTAGTCATATTAATCACACAATTTCTCATCCCTACCTCAAATAAAAAGCCAACGCCAATTATTTATTTTGAGATACATAGAGTAAAATTTCAAGAGTCAGTCACCGCCTAGTTATTATTAACAAACGTTTGTTTTTATTTTAGTCACATTAATTACAGTTCCTAATTCAAACCCTAAGCCAACGTTATTTTTGCTGAGATACACGGAGTGAAATTTTCAGAGTCAATGTTTACAACTTATTATTGACAAACGTTTATTTGCACAATTAAACGAAATATAACATTCTTACTAAATTTTACAATTATGCTTTTTTTTGTAATTAATGCATCTACCATAAGGATCTATCCTAACTAAAACAGTAAGATATTTTTTAAGCTATACGCGGTCAAAAAATTTTAGTAATGTATTTTAGTAGCGTAAATACTAAATAATAGTTATAATGCAAAAACAAAGCTGCATCGGTTTTATTTAATAATGTAGCCGAGCCTTTTTAAGCCTTGTTCATACATCTTTAAAAATATCCAAAGGACAAATCTAAAAACTGAATAAGTTATATTTTTTTTATTTTTCCTAATTTTTGGTATTTAGGGTAACTGACTTAATTTCGGCCACGCCTTAATTTCGGCCACGCCTTAATTTCGGCCACCAATTTAGGGTGTTAGAAAATTGGCTTATTTTTAAAACACAAAAGAACTAGCACAAAAGTAACTGGATTAAGGTTGAATAAAGTGTTTTTGCAAAAGTTTTTTATTTTTGTTATTCTACATTATTAACATTTTCATAAAAAAAGTGATTTTTTGTGATATTCCTAATTTTTGCTTTGTGTTTAAACTGCATCAAATTTAGAACAAAGTAATATATAACCTTAAAATATCTTCTATTTAAGGCTCAAAGTTGTTAATTTTGATGTTTTGATATTTTCTTCAAAATCATTTTGCAATGCGTTTAACTAACTGCGCATTTTAAGATTCCGTTAATTTCGGCCACCTGAAAATTTAGGTGAAAGAACCTGCCGTTTTTTGCTGTTTTTAAATATCATTGTACTACCGTATTTATAAAGAATTTTTTTTTTGCTCTTTTGACTTTGTTTTGACGTTTTTTAAGCCAAAAATAAAAATTGAACAAAAAATACAAGTTATTAAAACTTGTTTTTTTAAGGTTTTGACATAATTATTTAAAGTCTTGCTAATAACTATTAAAGTTCGCAAACGGGAAAAATTAAGTTATATGTACCAAGAACAATACCTAAGGGTAAATTTGCAACCTTTAGAAATTTTTATTGTTCGTTAAAGCAATAGTTATGGCCAGTTTTTTGTAGGTGGCCGAAATAAATGGCAGGCACCTTAACTTCGGCCACTTTAAAAAAAAAGTTTAAACCTTCACTGATTTTTAAGTGTAACAGAAATATTCAAATTTTGCAATGGAATAACAAATATAGCTATTGCTTGATTTTTAGGTAAAATTTTGGCTTGATTGAAAAAGCCAGAAAAAACTTATTCAAAAAAATAAAAAAAGGTGGCCGAAATTAAGTCAGTTACCCTAAATCTAAAGAAAAAGTTGGTAGAGTAGCAGATTTAAAGTCGGCCATGCCTTAATTTCGGCCACCCGTTGATGTTTTTTGCCATGAGTAAAAAATGAATTGAAATGAACTGTGTATGGCTTAATACATCATCATGTCATCTATATATAGCCATATGCAGTTCATTTCATAATTACAAAACAATAGCCTTGCAAAACAATAGCCGGTGGCCGAAATTAAGGCCGACTTTGAATCAATTGGTCTTTAAAGTTTTTAAAATAAAAAAACGCTTCTAGATTGCCCAATATCAAACTTTTTTTTATTTTTGTCCCTTGGTAACTTTGGATTAAGTATGTATGCGTTTAGTAATTAAAATTGTAAGCGAATTCGCGGAGTGTCGTGGAGCGATCGGCCTTTCAACCCAAATATCTGCAGAGTATTGTGACCAGACGGTCCTGAGAGCTTTTATATACTTTCTTCCGCGGCGGGGCAGATTCTCCTCTATCAAGAGCTCGAAGCCGTTCAGTAACAAGGCAAATTTGATCCTGTAAAATAATATATTGTGCATTTCATGAAATACAAACAAGCACACATTCTACCAAAACATAAAGGAATTTATAAAATTAGTGTAAGTTACCACAAATCAAATTCCAATTTGGTCGGTAGAGCCGAGGAAACTTGGAGCCGTACGTGGAGAACTGGAGCCGTAAGATGGGAACTTGGAGCCAATTGTAAAAATACCTAAAAGGTTTACCTAAGCCTAACCTAAGCACAGCCGAAATCTAAGCCTAAATGAATTTTTCTGTAAAGGCTACAAGTTCC
>JASAMX010024955.1:0-10494 GCA_030248175.1 Microlaimidae sp. YZB2_3
TAGCAGTAAAACATGTTTCTAGTTTAAAGTACACTAGCAGGACATTGGGCGAGCTGGATTCACAGAAAAGATGCGTTTGGAGACCTTTAAGATCCCCTGGCTACACCCACACTGTAAACCAAATCAGATGAGCAGCATCTCAATGTTTTTTAGGGTACTCATATGAAAAAAAATACCAAGCCATTGTTGTAGGCATAGGTGTTTTTGAGGGGACAGAGGGGTCCACCCGCCTGGAGCCAAAATTTCGGACCTTCCCCCCTAGAAAAAATCCAGGGCCCTCCACGCATAGTATGGAACGCAACCGCTGAGCGAAGCGAAGCCGAAAATTTTTTTGCTTTTTGGGGGTCAATTGTCGTAGTGGTACCCCCTAGAAAAATCCAGGGCCCCCCACGCATAGTATGGAACGTGACCGCTGAGCGAAGCCGAAAATTTTTTTGCTTTTTGGGGGTCAGGTCAATTGTGGTACCGGTACCACCAAAACTATTTTAGATATTGGCACCGAGCGATTAGCGAGGTGCTAGAAAATTTTGAATTTTTAGCCGCTGAAAATCCCCAAATTTTACTATCTGGCGACCATTTCGGTGGGGGGGGGGGCGGCCGCCCCACCCCCGCCCAACACCTATCGCTATTTTTCCCCCTGTCCGAACGTTCCGGGGGAAGGCGGCCGCCCCCCTGGTTACGTCCCTGATGAAACTTATCATACAGTTTTTGGCCAAATAACGTAATATCTAATGTTTTTAGCAGTAAAAACATGTTTTCTTAGTTAAAAATTACACTAGCAGACATTGGCAGAGCCTGGATTTCACAAAAAATGCATTTAGAGACCTTTAAGATCCCCTGGCTACACCCACACAGTAAACCAAATCAGATGAGCAGCATCTCAATGTTTTTTAGGGTACTCATATGGAAAAAAATACCAAGCCATTGTTGTAGGCATAGGTGTTTTAGGGGGGACAGAAGGGTTCACCCGCCTGGAGCCAAAATTTCGGACCTTCCCCCCTAGAAAAAACCCAGGGCCCCCCACGCATAGTATGGAACGTGACCGCTGAGCGAAGCGAAGCTGAAAATTTTTTTTTGCTTTTTGGGGGTCAATTGTAGTACCGGTACCACCAAAACTATTTTAGATGTTGGCACCGAGCGATTAGCGAGGCGCTAGAAAATATAAATTTTAAACCCCTGAAAACCCCCAAATTTTACTATCTGGCGACCATTTTGGAGGGGGGGGGCGGTGCCCCCCCCCCCAACCAGTATCCTTATTTCCCCCCGTCCGACCATTTCGGGGGGGGGGGGGTTGCCGCCCCTCTGCCCCCCGTGGTTACGTCCTTGGTTGTCACCTACCTCAGTTACTTGTTATAAAGACTTAACAAAACCGAGAGAAATGGCCCAATATTTAACAATTAATTTTATGTATAAAAAAGTTAACTTCAAATTTATAATATTTGCTGGTTAAACGCCGCAATTAATGTATATTACAACTTTCTAATATACATTATTGATTAATCTATATTATTTATAAAAACATGTTTAAACACGAAGGGCTAAGGTTATTTAAAAATATATAATAGGCGACTAGTCGAAGTTATAAATTTTTGCCCAACAAACGCGATTCAACAAACAAAAACAAAGATAAAAGAATGAAAAACAATCCTACATAAATAGCTTATTTTACCTTCACTTTTCACATAAAGCGGTAATTTTTTTATAATACCTACTTACTTACTGTATAATTTTATATTTTTGAGATGAAAATAAATTTTAATAACCTAATAATCAAAAAAGTAAACGAGACTTTTTTTTAACCAAGGGTGGGGGAAGACTTTCAGCCCGTTGTCCCTGTTTTTTTTTCTAACCAAGGGTGGGGGGAAGACTTTCAGCCCGTTGTCCCTGTTTATACCTTTCCCCCTCCCAAAAAAAATTCGGGAACCTGTTCATAGTTCATCTAATCTAATGTTTGAAATGAACCATACATGGGCACGCGTGGGGGGGTTAACCCCTCCCCAAATTCTGAGAAGGGGGGTTTAGTTTAACACCCCCCACTCAGAAGTGGGGGAGGAGATAAAAGGTTAACCCCCCGATTTTGGAAAAATGAAAAAAATATGTCTTTAAAATGACTATTAACTCAGACCTGTGCACTGCCCCCCCCGGGGTTATAATGAAGGGGCAATTCCAAACGGAGGGGGCACGGGGGGGCAACTTTTTATGAAACGGGGGGGCAATAAAACGGGGGGACAAGCAGAGGAAAAAGAAAAAAAAGAAAAGAAAAAAGAGAAAAAAAAATAGAAAAGGGAAAAAAGGGACAAGAAAAGCGAAAATAAGGTAAAAATAGGTCTAAAATAGCTTAAATTGCATTGAAATAGGCTAAAAACTAAAAAAATTTCGCAAAGATGGCATCATAATGGGTAAAAAATGGCGTCATAATTTTTGGGTACTTTTTCATTTTTCCGCGGGGGGGAGGGCAATAAAATGGGAGGGGAGGGCAAATCCTCTAATAAAGCGGGGGAGGGGGGCATTTTCAAACCGTGCACAGGTCTGTTAACTGCTTCCAAACTTAAGTTTTGAGGTCAAAATAATTGTGTTTTAAACAGTAAAAAGCTCAAAAATGCAATAAAAAGGGCTTTTTGACCTAAAATTAGCGTTTTTTACCTATTTTTTATTTAAAATAAAAACAATATGGGTAAAATGCACTCCAGAAAAAGCGATATAGTTATTTCGCGTTTCTCAGATTTGAACTCCCCCTAATTTGGGGTTTAACACTCCTCCCACTCCGGACCAAATTGCTCATGTATAAAATGAATCCAATTTTAAGCTTTTGACTACTTCAGAATTGCCATCTATTTTTCTGCATATTTTCATCAAAGTTATAGATTTATTAACGAATTCAATTTTTTTAAACCTTTTTTAAAAAATTAAATTTTAACTAAAATATAGTATACTATTGAAACTAAAATCATTTCGTACGCCACAAATATGAACATGAATGATATCGGCAAGGCAAGGCGGCGAATCATCGGTTCCTGCCAGCTTCCCCAAGCTAGCCTCGTAATAAAAAATGACGCCGGGCCTACTATATACATTTCGCAGATCGATAATTACTAGCGGACTGGGTTTTGTTGCGAGCCAAAGGGAAGCTCAATCTTTACTTCACTCTCGGACACCAAAAAGAGTCACAATCGCCATCGGACACCAGTTTACGTGACTTTTGTATACTGGAGAGGACGGTTCAAGTAATAGAAAAAAAAAGTCTGGGGCGAGCGAGTTTCCCCACCGCTTTGACAGGTTTCATCGCAAGAAGCTAAGCATTTATATCGTCGTTGCAATATAACAAAGTAATTATAAAATACAAGCATGGGCTTAGCTAGAAGGGAGTCTCTAGACGGCCCTTTTATGGGTCGACGAAAGTAAAATTCGAGGGTCCAAGTCAGGTACACTCGTACACAGTAGAGAGAACATATTGAAAATTTTTCTCGCGCTTTGCTTCGTGCTCAATCGTTCTTTCCCTTTCTTTAAAACATTACAATTAAAAAAAGCGCAATTTTTTAAATGTAAAAAAAATAAATATTTTTTTGCTTGATTTTGTAATGTATTTTTATGGGGATCGACCCATTTCGCTCCCCCCAAAAACACCTTTGAAAGTAAAACAAATTTGGTAGTGGAGACCAATTAAAACATTAAGAATGGGGTGGGTCTAGCGTGGTCATACCAAGATTACAAAACAAAGTAATACAAATTTGCAAGTGGAGACTATATAATTAATGGAGCGCTGAGCGAAGCGCGAGAAATTTTTTTTAGAAATGGTCGTTTTATACCCCCAAAATTTTTATCCTTGGCGACCTAAAAGAGGGGGGTCTAAACATACATGGGCACGGGGGGTTGGGAGGGGGTTAACCCTCCCCCCGAATTCTGAGAAGAGGGGTTTAACCCTCCACTCAAAAGTGGGGGGGGAGAAAAGGTTACCCCCCCCCCAATTTTGGAAAAATGAAGAAAAAAATGTCTTTAAAATGACTTCTAACTGCCTCCAAACTTAAGTTTTGAGGTCAAAATGAATGTTTTAAACAATAAAAAGCTCAAAAATGCAATAAAAAGGGCTTTTTGACCTAAAATTAGCGTTTTTTACCTATTTTTCCTTCAAAATCGAAAAACGATATGGGTAAAATGCACTCCAGAAAAAAAAAAACGATATGGGTATTTTGCGTTTCTCGGATTTTAACCCCACCGCCTAATTTGGGGCTTAACCCCCCTCACTCCGGACCAACTTGCCCATGTATGGGTCTAACCCCAAATTTTTCCCTTTGCCGACTCAAAAGGGTTGTGGGGTGGTCTAGTCCAGCTAAAACTCCCCCCCTGGCTACGCCCATGTATGTATATAATCTTTAATTAAATATAAGATTATGGATTAAAAAGTTTGTGATACTTGACTTTATAATCAAGACAATAATACGTAATTATTAAAAAAACTATGATTTCTAATCTAATTATAAGAATATATCAACACATTATTATTAAAAGAATTAAAAAATAAAATTTATAAGTTGCAATAAAGTCTTATTTTAATTTTACACAGTTTTTATTACTACGTAATTATTAAAAAAACTATGATTTCTAACAGGGGCGTAGCCAGGATTTTGGAAAGGGGGGTTGTACTCCAACTCCATACAAATTTTTCGAAAGGGTTCCCAAAATCCGAGAGGCTTCCCACCTATGGTTACAACCCCCATAACCCCCCTGGCAACGCCCTTGCCTACAACAATGGCTTGGTATTTTTTCCATATAGGTAGCCCAAAAACCATGGAGATGCTGCTCATCTGATTTGGTTTACGGTGTGGGTTTTTAGTCAGGGGGTCTTAAAGCTCTCTAAATTCATTTTTTTGTGAAATCCAGGCTCTGCCAATGTTTGCTTATGTAATTTTTAAGTACGAAAACATGTTTTTACTGTTAAAAACATTAGATAATATCTTATTAGGCCAAAAACAGTGTATTATACAGCTTTATCTACGTTTATCCCTACTTTTTTAACTTTTTCAAAAATATGAGGGGGCTCCGTCCCTCCCCCAAAATTTCGGAAAGAGGGGTTCCCCCCGAAATTTTTTTGTTTTTGTTTGCTCCCTCCCGAAATTGAAATCTGCCCCACCCCCAATGAAACCCAGGGTACGTACGACCTGGACTTTTTTTAATGTTTTTTTGGCTCCCCTTGTGTTACCTGCAGACCGGTGCACTGCCCCCCAGGGTTTTATTGGGGGAGGGAATTCCAAAATGGGAGGGGCAACTTGTTTGAAACGGGGGGCAATAAAACGAGGGGGAAGCAGGGGAGAAAGGAAAAAAAAAGAAAAAAAAGGAGAAAAAAAAGAGAAAAAATAAAAAAGGCGAAATTTAAGTAAAAATGGGTCTAAAATGGATTAAAAGTATTGAAATGGGCTAGGTTAAAAACCGCAACAAATTGGCGATGATGGCGTAACGGTCTATAGGACAATAGGTCAAAAATGGCGTCATAATTTTTTGGTACTTTTTTATTTTTGGGCGGGGCGGGGAGCAAAAAAACGGGGGATGGGAATCTTCCAATAAAGCGGGGAGCATTTCCAGACCGTGCACAGCTCTATACCTCTAAAGGTACCTACAGAGCTGTGCTGACTGAGATGACCACATCACTGTAGACTCATTTTAGGCTAGTCATTTTGCTAGTAAATTAAAAATTCGGCTTCCAAACGTAGGTAATTTTGAAAATTTATTCTCGCACTTTGGTTTGCTGAGCTCCAATTTAATGTTCATCTTAATAAATCAGTGTGTAATGTTTTTCAAAGCCAAATATTTAAGGTGGGTACCTATTCGCTTTTCGGACTAATTTTTATCCAAATTAATAGGAAAATATTATGAAATTTTGGAAATATTATAGCAGGGACGTAACCAGGGGGCGCCCACCCCCCCTCTCCGAAACGGTGGGACGAGAGGAAAACGAGGATAATGGTTGGCCGAGGGGGCGGCCGCCCCCCTCCCCGAAATGTTCGCCAGGTGGTAAAATTTTGGGGTTTTCAGATGCTAAAAATTTAAAATTTCCTAGCGCCTCGCTAATAGCTCGGCGCCAAACTATAACACAGTCTTGGTACCACAATCATAGATGAACAAGGGGGGGTAGGGTGGGATCCACCCCTCTAGCCTTGAAATTTGGGACCCCCTTAGAAAAAAATCCAGGGGGGCCTCTGGATTTTTTTCATACTAAATTTTCTTCCAAAAACGTGAATTTTTAACACAAATTCATGTTTTTACACCCTTTTTATACCTAAATATCGCTTTTTATTCAATAAAATGTAGTATTATTTTATAAAGAAACTATTTAAACATTTAATGGTTTAAAAGTATTTTGTTTCGGAAATTGGACCCCACCTGACCCCCCTCTAGGTTTCAAAATCTTCCACCCCGGATCGACCCCCCTAGATTTTTAAATGTCATTTACCCGGGGTAAACACCCCCCCTAGCTTTTTGACCGTGTTCATCTATGACCACAATTGACCTCCAAAAAGCAAAAAAATTTTCTGCTTCGCTTCGCTCAGCGGTAAAGTTCCATAATATGCATATTTCTCACTATTTATCTTGCCTAATCTTATTAAAAAATCAATAATTTTAATCAACAATAAGTACTACACATCAAGCAAAACAAACAATCATATTTGGTTAATTTGTTCTGTATATACCTTTTTCTCTCCTAAAATTCCCAGCCACCTATAGCTCGGTAATTTTTTCCATATAGATACCATAATAGGTGGCCAGCCCCCCGGAGTTGTTTTTTTAGGGGGGAGGGCGGGTGTCCCGAAAATTTTTTGGGGTACCTATACCCATAGGTGGGCAGCCTCCCGGATGATTTGGGGGGAGGGAATACGACCTCCCAAATTCCGACCCTTCAAATTTGGGGGGAATGTCCCAAATTTTTTTCGGGGTATACCTCAAATACCCCACTTCAAGCGTTTTAGTACTGGGACCCCTCAAAATTTGTCCGGGGTATCCCCAAAATTTATAAGGGGGTGTCGACTATAATCGGTATTTTTGGGGTGGGGGTATAACCCCAACCCCCTGCCCAGCCCACCTATGGGTACCATAAAAAACATGAAGAGAAGATGCTGATCATCTGCTTTGGTTTACAGTGTGGGTCTAACCAGGGGGTCTTAAAGGTCTCTAAATCTTTTTTTGTGAAATCCAAGCTCTGGAAATATTTGCTAATGTAATTTTTAACTAAGAAAACATGTTTTCACGGCTAAAAACATTAAATAATGCGTTATTAGGCCAAAAACAGTGTATTATACTTATACAGCTTTATCTACATTTATACCTGCTTCTTTAACCTTTTCAAAAATTAGGGGTGGGGCGTGGGGCGCAGTCTCGAGTCTCCCCTCCCGAAATTTTTTTTGTACTAAAATCCGCCCCCCGCCCCTCAAAAATTGAAACCCTGGGTACAACCCTGTACTAGAGGCAGTGGCGTGCCCGGGGGGCGGTCACCCCCCCCCCCCCACACACAACGGCACGGGGGGGGGGTTGGGGTTAACCCCTCCCCCCCCAAATCTGAAAAGGGGAGTTTAACTTAAACCCCCCCCACTCAGAAGTGGGGAGGGGGAGAAAAGGTTAACCCTCCCCCCAGATTTGAAAAAATGAAGAAAAAAATGTCTTTAAAATGACTTCTAATTGCCTCCAAACTTAAGTTTTGAGATCAAAATGAATGTTTTAAGCAATAAAAAGCTCAAAAATGCTATAAAAAGGGCTTTTTAACCTAAAATTAGCGTTTTTTACCTATTTTTTTAAAATAAAAACGATATGGGTAAAATGCACTCCAGAAAAAGCGATATGGGTATTTTGCGTTTCTCGGATTTTAACCCCCCCTAATTTAGGGTTTAACAGTAGGTGTTTTTTTTGGAAGGGGGACAGAGCATACATGGGCACGGGGGGGTTGGGGGGGTTAACCCCCCACTCAGAAGTGGGGGGGGAGAAAAGGTTAACCCCCCAATTTTGGAAAAATGAAGAAAAAAATGTCTTTAAAATGACTTCTAACTGCCTCCAAACTTAAGTTTTGAGGTCAAAATAAATGTTTTAAGCAATAAAAACCTAAAAAATGCTATAAAAAGGGCTTTTTGACCTAAAATTAGCGTTTTTTACCTATTTTTCCTTCAAAATCGAAAAACGATATGGGTTAAATGCACTCCAGAAAAAAAAAACGATATGGGTGGTATTTTGCGTTTCTCGGATTTTAACCCCTCCCCTAATTTGGGGTTTAACCCCACACTCCGGGCCAACTTGCCCATGTATGGGACAGAGGGGTGCACTCCTCCTCCGTAGAGCCAAATTTTGGACCCCCATTTTGAAAAAATCCAGGCCCCCCTTCCCCCCCCAAAGCTCGAGAGCAGTCCGGCCTGACCCCTTTTCCCTCTCCCGACCTATTTGGAGGTATATATTTTTATTTACTGTCAAAAACACGGTGTTTTAGTTAAAAAGTGTTTAACAAAGGTGTTTTTGGTCGGGTCCGCTAGGGTGGGGGGTTCCACCACCGGGTGGAAGGCCAAAATTTTTAGAGGGGGTTCAAGGGGGTCCGAACCCCCCTGGCTTTTTAAGAGGGGTCGACCCCGGGTGCGAAATTTCAAATTTAAGGGGGGGGGGTCAGGGGGGTCCAATTTTTTAGCAAAATTTTTTAACTCAATATATTAGGTGTTTTAGGTCTAATATTGAATTTTATGTATTAAAACCACCTATTTAGGCCTAAAAAGTGTATTTCAACACTGTTTTTAATTAAAAAACCGTGTTTTTGACAGTAAATAAAAAATATACTTTCAGATTTCAAAATCTAGGGGGGGTCAGGGGTAAAAAATTTGGGGGGAGGGGGGCCCCCTAGATTTTCGTCTAGGGGGGGTCCCAAAATTTCGAGGCTAGGGGGGGTGGACCCCACCCTGCCCCTCCCCCTTTCTCACCTATGGAGGGGGGTCAACCTCGCTAGAGGGGGTCAGGCCGGACCGCTCTCGAGCTTTGGGGAGGAGGGGGGCCCCCTGAATTTTTTCTAGGGGAGGGGGTCCAACATTTTGGCTCTAGGGGGGGGTGGACCCATCTGTCCCCCCCAAAAGACACCTATGGTGTTTAAATACATTTTTTAGGCCTAAATAAGCTGTTTTAGTACATAAAATTCAATATTAGACCTAAAAACACTTAAATTAATGAGTTAAAAAAATTTTGTTTAAAAATTGGACCACCCCTGACCCCCCCCCAAATTTGAAATCTCGCACCCGGGGTCGACCCCCCCCTAAAAAGCCAGGGGGGTACGGACCCTCCTGGAACCCCCCCTAAAAATTTTGGCCTTCCACCCGTGGATGGACCCCCCTAGCGGACCCGACCAAAAACACCTATGGGTTTAACCCTCCCTCCGGCTTGGGGGGCTCCCGTGTGCCCACCGAAATCCAACGAAGCTTGACTTTTTCGTGAGGGTGGACCCTTACGTTTTTTTTGCATTGTGGAAGAGAAAAAAGTTTTTCTTTAATATTAATACAGAAGCTTCCTGATGCCTTCCAAAAGCATATTAATAACTAAAAAACCAAACTTTCCCCGCTTAGCGGGTATTTTCATTTGACAATTTATTTTAGTTTTTCGATTTTAAATCGATTATGCCGGTCAACAGTTAAGGCATATACAAGTTAGTTAAATAAAACTACTCCAAACACTTTTAACCCTTTATTCACGGTTTAATCACATTTTTCAACCGTATAAAAGAATAAAAACAACCTTGAATTTCGTAATAAGTTTTATCGGGACGGGAGTTAAAATTTCTAGTGTATTTTAGCCCTAAATTAAAAATTTTCTACCGCATTGGGCATTTTGCCCCCGGAACCCCCTGACAAGAATTGTATAGAGCGCCAATGTTAAATTCGACCAAATAATTACTGCACTTTTTATTGTCAAAAAAATATTTCTAATATTAGCTTTAATTTAACACTTCTATTTTGACTTTTACTATTATTTTATAATTTTAGGGTAAGAATTTTTGTTTGAGCTAATAAAATTTTAGTGTTGAATAAAGTTGCTTACGGTTAACTTTAAAATGTATAAATAAAACTCAGCACTCTTAAAAAAAATTTGACGTTTAACCAACCAACAAACCCACTCTCCAAATCGTCTAAAAAAACAAGAGCTGAAACTTAATAGATAAATAACCTAAAAAACTCTGAATATAAAAACTTAAAAAAGGATCCAATTATTTTTTTATTTTTAACATTTTAGCTCTATATAAAATTAATCATAACTCTGGAAATTATAAATTTTACAATTAAACTATGAGTTTATTTGTAATAATTTTTTTTTGTAGAAAAACATTGATATCAAAATAATTTCCCATAAATTGTTGTGTAAATTATTAGAAAGTTTTAACAAATTAAACAAATAAAAAATTTCGAAATAATTAAAATTAAATACACCATTCAATTTTACAGTATTTGACGAGTAAAATGATAAAAAATTTTTTATTTCATTTATTTTTCT
>JASAMX010024956.1:0-12664 GCA_030248175.1 Microlaimidae sp. YZB2_3
TTCTATAATTATTTTTATTTTTTTTCTGGTCTTCACCAATTTTTGTACAGCAACCGCTTTTAACCGAATTTATAATTTTTTGGGCAATTTATAAAGCTAGGCACACTAGGCACACAGGCGCGTCAGGCACGTCAGGCACGAGCTTTAGCGTACGCGTTCCTAAGCCTTAGCAAAGCCTAAAAAACAACCTAAACTTTATAAAATAGCTGTGTGGAGAACGTTTAGATTGTTTTTAGGCTTTGCTTAGGCTTAGAAACGCGTATTGGGCTCGTTCCTGACGCGCCTGAATATTCCTGATGTGCCTAGGTTTATAAATAGCCTTTTTTTGTAATTTTTTTGATTCTCCGAACTTCAAGCAATGTTAAAACAAAGTTTTTATTTTAATTTAGCGGTTAATTAAATTTTTTTTTAACAGTAAAAATTGTGTACCCAATATATTATCATTTTTGCCTATATTTTACCCCATATTATCAAAAATTGTGTTTCAATATTTTTTTAAAGTTTAAAAACGAGATCTTTAGGTTAAAATTGACCTATAAACATGTTTTTATTTAGTATTTGTAGCGTGTAAATCTCTAATCGATTTTTGGTACACGTTTAGTACCTGTATGTAACCCTTGAGATTTTTCTGAATTTAAAAAACTCTAAAAAATAAATAAAAACAATAAATACAATAAATTAAATAAATAAATGAACAAAAAACAACAAATACAATAAATTTTGGATAAAATTATTTTTTTAGGTCTGTATAAAATCCCCATGGACAAATTCCCCATAGGCCGAAATCCCCATAAACGTTACAAAATCCCCATAAGGTGGTGTAAATTCCCCATGAAACAGTGCAAATTCCCCATAAAGTGGTGTAAATTCCCCATAAATATGCGTTTGCAGTATTTCCTTAAAATTTTAACACTTGGAAAATACAACAAAACTTTATCATGATAAAAAGTTAGCTTGATTTTAGGATTGGGGACTAAAGAGCCGAACCTGGGGACTTTAGAGCCGCAGCAGGGACTTTAGAGCCGAAATGAAAAATGCGTTTGCAAACAATAGTACAACAATATACAAGTAATATTAAAACATTTACATAACGAGTCTGTACAAAAACCCCATGGACAAATTCCCCATAGGCCAAAATCCCCATAAACGTTACAAAATCCCCATAAGGTAGTGTAAATTCCCCATAAAAATAATGCGTTTGCAATATTTCCTTTAAATTTTGATACTTAGAAAATACAACAAAATTTTATAATGATAAAATTTAGCTTGATTTTAGCGCTTTGCTCAGGCTTAGAAAAAAATTAAAACATTTTTAATGCTTTTATGATTAAAACTTAGTTTTTTTAAATACATTTTAGTTTGCAAGCGCATTTCTGATTGTTATGGGAATTTGCACTACTTTATGGGGAATTTCGCCATGGGGATTTTACACTACTTTTATGGGGATTTTGCACGTCACCTACATAACAAATGGAGCTAATTATGCAATGCGGTAATTATTGGGATAAATATGCTTTGGGTTTTCTATTGTATATGATGACAAGAATAAGGATTTGGCGGGAGAAGAATCTTAACTTCCAATTATTGGTAAACTTCTAATTTTGAGCAAAAACATGGTTTAGATTTGTGCTTTGATTTGCTTGATAAAAGATTTTTCATGTGAATGTATGCATACATGGGCAAGTTGGTCCGGAGTGGGGGGGGGTTAAACCCCAAATTAGGGGGGGGGGTTAAAATCTGAGAAACGCAAAATACCCATATCGTTTTTTTTTTCTGGAGTGCATTTTACCCATATCGTTTTTCGATTTTGAAGGAAAAATAGGTAAAAAACGCTAATTTTAGGTCAAAAAGCTCTTTTTATTGCATTTTTGAGCTTTTTATTGCTTAAACATTCATTTTGACCTCAAAACTTCAGTTTGGAGGCAGTTAAAAGTTATTTTAAGGACTTTTTTTCTTCATTTTTCCGAAATTGGGGGGGGTTAACTTTTTCTCCCCCACCACTTCTGAGTGGGGGGGGGTTAAACCCCCCTTCTCAGAATTTGCGGGGGTTAATCCCCCCCAGCCCCCCCCGTGCCCATGTATGGTTAAAAGGTATATAATTCTTAAATTGTTTTAAACTTTTTATATTAAGGTAATAAGGTAAACAAGGTATACAAGGAAATAAACACTCTGCGCGAAGCGCGGGAAATTTTTTTAGTCCTTTTATAACCCTTAAAAATTTTCTTTCGGGAGGCGAATTTTGGGGGGTGTCCCTGGGTACCCCAAATTTAAGGGGGGTGTCAGCAAAATCTGAAATTTTGGGGAGTATAACATAACCCCACCCCCAACCCCCTCCCATGTCCACCTATGGGGGCAAATCCTCCAATAAAGTGGGGGGCGCATTTTCAGACCGTGCACAGGTCTGGGGAGGTATACCCATCACTGCGGTGATGTTGGCATCCACCGACAGCACCCACTGAGACCTAGCACCTACCGAGAATTATTTGATTTACACGTTTTAACCGCGGGGAAGTTGGCATGCTTTCGCGCCGGTCTTCCCGCCGGCTTTCCCGCTGGCTTTCGCTTTTATGCGGTTTTTAAGCAAAAATGACCATAAGTATTCATGAAAATAGCTAAAAACTAATGAAATATGAATTTTCTAATTAGTTTTGATGTTAAAATAAATTTTATTTGAATTAAAATGCTTTTTTTTTTGAAAAAAACCTTTAGCATGCGTTCACGCCGGCTCTCGCAATTAAAAACACTTTAGCATGCGTTCCCGCATGTCTTCCGCCGGTCTTCCCACTCCATTTGTTCCACTCGTTTTTCCAATAACCTTAATTACGACGTTTTAAAAGCGTTCCCTTTAACAAATAAGGCAGCTAAAACAGGAAAGCCAGCAATTCCGGGAGCCAGCTGAAAGCCAGCATGCGTTCCCGCATGTCTTCCGCCGGTCTTCCGACCCCATTTCATTCGCTCGTTTTTCCTATAACCTTAAGTTCTACGTTTTCAAAGCGTTCTCTTTTATGATAAAATAAGAAAGCCAGCAATTTTCAACCGAGAGCCAGCTGAGAGCCAGCAATTGAAAATCAACTTCTAATACTGCGTTCCGAACGCCCACAGCGGAGTATTTTTGAAACACTTTTAAGAATTTCCTCCCTTTTCAGACATTTCGGTGTTTAGAAATTTCAAAAAAATAGAAATTAAGGCGCGAGCCATTAACTTTGGCCACCTAGAAAAAACTGGCTATAACTATTGCAAAAATAATTTTTTTTGCTGGCTTCTCTTTTTATCATAAAAGAGAACGCTTTAACCTTTTAAATTTTTTTTTATGAAAAAATTTGAATTGAAAATGTAGAACTTAAGGTTATAGGAAAAACAAGCAAATGAAATAGGGTCAGAAGACCAGCGAAAGACATGCGGGAACGCATGCTGGCTTTCAGCTGGCTCCAGGAATTGCTGGCTTTCCTGTTTTAGCTGCCTTATTTGTTAAAGGGAACGCTTTTAAAACGTCGTAATTAAGGTTATTGGAAAAACGAGTGGAACAAATGGAGTGAGAAGACTGGCGGAAGACATGCGGGAACGCATGCTAAAGTGTTTTTAATTGCGAGAGCTGGCGTGAACGCATGCTAAAGGTTTTTTTCAAAAAAAAGCATTTTAATTCAAATAAAATTTATTTTAACATCAAAACTAATTAGAAAATTCATATTTCATTAGTTTTTAGCTATTTTCATGAATACTTATTGTCATTTTTGCTTAAAAACCGCATAAAAGCGAAAGCCAGCGGGAAAGCCGGCCGGAAGACCGGAGCAAAAGCATGCCAACTACGCCGCGGGGAGATTGAAACACGAAGAATTAGACAGTCAATGCAGACGCCGGTGCTTTCCCCACCGAGGGAAAACGAAACGAAACAAAAAAGACGCAACAACACAACACAAACAACCACCACCAAACCACACCCACACACTACCAACCCACAAACCAACCACCACCCCCCCCCCCCCCCCCCCCCCCCCCCCCCCCCCCCCTACCCCCCCCCCCCGAAAAAAAACTTAAAACTTTTTTTAACACATTTTAGTTTGCAAAAGCATTTTTGATTCTTATGGGGAATTCGCACTACTTTATGGGGAATTTGCGGCAAACTCTGATTTACTCGACAAATTATACTCGATAAACGTATATAAAGTGAGCGCACGAAGCACGAATTTCCGCGCACGAATTTTGAGCCTGTATATTTTCAGTCGCGCGCACGAAAAAAAGGCTAACGGTAATTGGCTAACGGTAATTCCCATGGACCATGGACCAACTCGGACCCAACATGGACCCGCCCATGAGGGGTGAAACACTCTTTAACAATACAATACAATAGAAAACTGTTAGTGCACTTCAGGCTTAGGCTTAGGCTTAGGCTTAGTGTGAATCTAAGCCTAAGCCTAAGCCTTTTAAAAGTTAAAACTAACAACTTTATATTGATTTGTATTGTTAAAGAGAGTGTTTCACCCCTCATGGGCGGGTCCATGTTGGGTCCGAGTTGGTCCATGGTCCATGGGAATTACCGTTAGCCCGGTAATTCCCATGGACCATGGACCAACTTGGACCCAACATGGACCCGCCCATGGGGGGTGACAGACTCACTTTAACAATACAAAACAATATAAAGTTGTTAGTTTTAACTTTTAAACGGCTTAGGCTGAGGCTTAGAATGAACTAAGCCTAAGCCTAAGCCTGAGCCTGAGGTGCACTAACAACTTTACAATGTTTGTAATGTTTAAGTGAGTCTTTCACCCCTCATGGGCGAGTCCATGTTGGGTCCAAGTTGGTCCATGGTCCATGGGAATTACCGTTAGCCGAAAAAAACGATTTTCGCGCCTATCGCACATTAAGCACAGTACGTGTATAAAGTTAGCGCACGAAATTCGTGCGCGCACGAATTTCCGCGCACGAATTTTAGTTATTGTTATTGGTATATAAATAATTGATCGATTTTTTGAAAAAAATATTATAAAACATTACTCTACGATAATTAAATAGTTTATTTTTGTTTTTTTTATTATGAAAACATTAACTTTTTTACACATTAGAAAGCTCAGCAATCCAATAAATTCTAGAAAACAAAATTTGATTTTATTTTGCAAACTAATAAAAAAGAAAATCTACTTCGTTTTACAAAACACTTTGTTATCATATGGATAAATTTAGTAAAAAAACACGGTCCTTATTGAAAATTTGTTGGTTTTTTTTATAAATAATAAATTTTCTAATTGAATGTTTGAGAAATATTTGAGAAACTTTAATATTTGAGAAAAAAATTATAAACCCTGGAGAATACAACGTATGTATATTGTTTTTTGTAGTAATAATCAAATAAATAATTTTAAAAAACACAAAAAATCAATCGTAAATAAGTGCATTTTAAAGTTAGCGCACAAAATTCGTGCGCGCACGTATTTCCGCGCACGAATTTTAGTTATTGTATATATAGTATTTTGTAAAACGAAGTAGATTTTCTTTTTTATTAGTTTGCAAAATAAAATCAAATTTTGTTCTCGATAGTTTATTGGATTGTTGAGCTTTTTAATGTGTAAACAAGTAAATGTTTTTATAATTAAAAACAAAAATAAACTATTTAATTAAGAGTAATGTTTTATAATGTTTTTTTCCAAAAAATCGATCAATTATTGATATACCAATAACAATAACTAAAATTCGTGCGCGCACGAATTTCGTGCGCTAACTTTATATACGTACTGTGCTTAATGTGCCATAGGCGCAAAAATCGTTTTTTATTTGTGCGCGCGTCTGAAAATATACAGGCTCAAAATTCGTGCGCGGAAATTCGTGCGCGCACGAATTTCGTGCGCTAACTTTATATACGTCTCGATAAGCTGTTTTTTCACTCGATAAGCTGTTTTTTCGGTTATGCTTAGGCTTAGGAAGCAAAACCAAAAAAACAGCTTATCGAGTGAAATTTGTCGAGTGAATCAGAGTTTGCCAAATTTGCACTACTTTATGGGGAATTTGGCCATGGGGATTTTACACTGCTTGTGCTTGTATGGGGATTTTGCACGTCACCATTCAAACGACTCCGACTCCGTTCAAAATATACCGTAATCTACCGTAATTTTTAGTATTATGCAAATTTTATTCTAGGCCTAAGCCTAAGCTTAACCTGCACATCAATATATAATTTGCAGAAATTTGAGGCGGAGTCGGAGTCGGTGGAATTTAGTGTTTGCCTAAAATTTTGGGTATCGGGCAAAGTCCCAACTGAGGAAAGTCCCAATGTGGAAAGTCCCAACCAATCGCTGAATCCCCCAACAGTTCAAATATTAGAAATACGTTTGCAAAACCGGTGTTAAACACGATAATTTTTAACAACCGAAAATAAATAAATGCATTAAATGAATGCTAAATGGAATTATGCAATTTTGTAAACGTACTTTCAAAAATGCAAGTGTCCACCCCAATGAGAATTTTTTTGATTTTTGGGTTTTGCTTAGGCTTAGGAAAAAAATAAAGTTTTTACTCTTCAGTTTAAAAAGCATCATTAAATACAAATTTACCATAATACAATTTTGCTGGATTTTTAGGTTTTGTTAGGCTTAGGATCAATTTTTCGAATAAGAATTTAATGTCATATTTTTTATTAATTATAGTGTTAATTGACTAAAAATAAAATGGTGTTTGTTGCAAATGTATTTTTTGATTCTGTTGGGTCTTTCCACAAACTGTTGGGAGATTCCACAGCTGGGAGATTCACCCTTTTTGTTGGGAGATTGCTCGGAACCAAATTTTGGGCTAACGGTAATTCCCATGGACCATGGACCAACATGGACCCAACATGGACTCGCCCATGAGGGGTGAAAGACTCATTTTAACATTACAAAACAATGTAAAGTTGTTAGTGCATCTCAGGCTCAGGCTTAGGCTTAGTGTCACGCTAAGCCTAAGCCTAAGCCGTTTAAAAGTTAAAACTAACAACTTTATATTGTTTTGTATTGTTAAAGTGAGTCTTTCACCCCTCATGGGCGCGTCCATGTTGGGTCCATGTTGGTCCATGGTCCATGGGAATTACCGTTAGCCAAATTTTGGGTTAATAAAAAAATATTTTAACTGCGCAGTTAAACAGTTTTTCTGAAACACTGGCAACGGTTGTATCATTTCACCGGGTCAGCGATTTTGCGTTATATGCGCTGACACTTTTCACAACAATAATTGCTTTTGTATTTTGTTTTTATGTAAATATATACATATTTGGTAATAAACGAATGAGAATTCTGAACTACATATGATTTTGAAATGTCTAGTTTATTCGCTTATATGCTGCTGAGTTATTTCAATTTTTAGAGCTTTACGCGTTTTAAAGCACAAAAAAACTTGCGTTTTTATTCTTGTACCAGACACATTCCCTATGTATTTAATATAAATTTAGCTTTAATTGATTACGCATGTTTAATTACATAAACCTTCCAAATTTAAGGTCATTTGATTAATTTTCAGTGGAGTTATTAAGATTTAAAGATGATGTTATAAATAAAAAAAATTTTTTCAAGTACCTTTCCGCTTTTTAGAAGTCACTTCTATTATAAATAATAACACATTTATTATCATTCAATTACACTGACTTTTTTTTACATAAGTCGTTTAAATTTTTAGGGTATTGGTTATTATTAAGCTGAGTTATTACAATTTGAAGTTCAGCGTTACACTACTAAAACACTTGAAAAATTTGCATATTTCCTGCTGTAAGGTACACTTACTCTCTGTAGATACACACATTTTTAGTAGTAATCAATAAAACAGGTGTAGTTACATATACCTTTCAAATTTTTGAGCTAATTGAGCTATAACTAGAGGAGTTATTTAAGTTTGAAAAAATGTATCATAATGCTGTGTAACCGTTTTTTACATCAACCTAACTTGATTATCGACTTTATTACAGGGCATTTTTTTGATGTATAAACTAATGTTTATCACCATTCGATTATAAAACATAGATTACATATATGGTTAAATTTTAAAGTCATTCCCGCAATATTCAACTGAGTTATTACAATTTGAAAAAAAGCGTTATGTTAGGTTTTTACCAACTGCCCAAATTTGCATATGCACTTTTATGCAAAATATGTTTTTTATTTATTATTTTTGATACATTAAACGATTAAGCACAACAAATTACATATACTTTTAAAATTTTAAGATAATTGGTTAAGGTTTGACTAAGTTATTCAAGTTGTAATTAACAAACTACAAAATGAATACAGCCGTAATACCCGCGGCTGGCCGCCGGAATTAAGCCCACAAAACCCCCCCCCCCCCATCAATTAACTCAAAAATTAAAAGGTATATGTAACTAAATCTGCTTTATTGATTACTAGTATAAATGTGTGTATCTATACAGAGTAAGTGTACCCTACAGCAGCAAATATGCAAATTTTTTAAGTGTTTTAGAAGCCTAACGCTGACTTCAAATTGCAATAACTCAGCTTAATACTAATCAATACGCTAAAAATTTAAACGACACTTATGTAAAAAAGTCCGCGTAATTGATTGATAATAATTGTGTATATATTTATAATAGAAGTGACTTCTAAAAAGCGGAAAGGTACTTGAAAAAATTTTTTTTATTTATAACATCATCTTTAAATCTTATAATAACTCCACTGAAAATTAATCAAATGACCTTAAATTTGGAAGGTTTATGTAATTAAACATGCGTAATCAATTAAAGCTAAATTTATATTAAATACATAGGGAATGTGTCTGGTACAAGAATAAAAACGCAAGTTTTTTTGTGCTTTAAAACGCGTAAAGCTCTAAAAATTGAAATAATTTATGTAAAACTATAGCTAAATAACCAGTACATTTCAAAATCATGAGTTCTCTCAATAAGAATTCTCATTCGTTTATTACCAAATATGTATATATTTACATAAAAACAAAATACAAAAGCAATTATTGTTGTGAAAAGTGTCAGCGCATATAACGCAAAATCACTGACCCGATGAAATGATACAACCGTTGCCAGTGTTTCAGAAAAACTGTTTAACTGCGCAGTTAAAATATTTTTTTATTAACCCAAAATTTGGCTAACGGTAATTCCCATGGACCATGGACCAACATGGACCATGCCCATGAGGGGTGAAAGACTCACTTTAACAATACAAAACAATATAAAGTTGTTAGTTTTAACTTTTAAACGGCTTAGGCTTAGACTTAGGTTGACTCTAAAACTAAGCCCAAGCCTAAGCCTGAGGTGCACTAACAACTTTATATTGTTTTGTATTGTTAAAGCGAGTCTTTCACCCCTCATGGGCGAGTCCATGTTGGGTCCATGTTGGTCCATGGTCCATGGGAATTACCGTTAGCCTGGTTCCGAGCAATCTCCCAACAAAAAGGGTGAATCTCCCAACTGTGGAATCTCCCAACAGTTTGTGGAAAGTCCCAACAGAATCAAAAAATACGTTTGCAACAAACACCATTTTATTTTTTAGTCAATTAACACTATAATTAATAAAAATATAGCATTAAATTCTTTATTCAAAAAACTGAGTACCTAAGCCTAAGCAAAACCTAAAAATCAAGCAAAATTGTATTATGGTAAATTTGTATTTAATGATGCTTTTTAAACTGAAGAGTAAAAACTTTATTTTTTTCCTAAGCCTAAGCAAAACCCAAAAATCAAAAAAAAATTCTCATTGGGGTGGAAACTTGCATTTTTGAAAGTACGTTTACAAAATTGCATAATTCCATTTATCATTCATTTAATGCATATTTTCGGTTGTTTAAAATTATCGTGTTTAACACCGGTTTCGCAAACGTATTTCTAATATTTGAACTGCTGGGAGATTCATCGATTGGTTGGGACTTTCCACGTTGGGACTTTCCTCAGTTGGGACTTTGCCCGATACCAGTCTTTCACCCCTCATGGGCATGGTCCATGTTGGTCGATGGTCCATGGGTACCGTAAGCCCTTTTGAGCCTGTATATTTTCAGTCGCGCGCACGAAAAATTCGTGCGCGCACGAATTTTAGTTATTGTTATTGGTATATCAATAATTGATCGATTTTTTGGAAAAAACATTATAAAACATTACTCTTAATTAAATAGTTTATTTTTGTTTTTAATTATAAAAAACATTTACTTGTTTAGACATTAAAAAGCTCAACAGTCCAATCAACTATCGAGAACAAAATTTGATTTTATTTTGCAAACTAATAAAAAAGAAAATCTACTTCGTTTTACAAAATACTATATACAATAACTAAAATTCGTGCGCGGAAATACGTGCGCGGACGAATTTCGTGCGCTAACTTTAAAATGCACTTATTTACGATTGATTTTTTTGTGTTTTTTTAAAATTATTTATTTGATTATTACTACAAAAAAACAATATACATACGTTGTATTCTCCAGGGTTTATAAACAATTTTTTCTCAAACATTAAAGTTTCTCAAATATTTCTCAAACATTCAATTAGAATATTTATTATTTATAAAAAAAACAACAAATTTTCAATAAGGACAGTGTTTTTAACTAAATTTATCCATATGATAACAAAGTATTTTGTAAAACGAAGTAGATTTTGTTTTTTATTAGTTTGCAAAATAAAATCAAATTTTGTTTTCTATAATTTATTGGATTGCTGAGCTTTTTAATGTGTAAAAAAGTAAATGTTTTTGTAATAAAAAACAAAAATAAACTATTTAATTATCGTAGAGCAATGTTTTATAATATTTTTTTGAAAAAAAATCGATCAATTATTTATATACCAATAACAATAACTAAAATTCGTGCGCGGAAATTCGTGAGCGCACGAATTTCCTGCGCTAACTTTAAAATGCACTTATTTACGATTGTGTTTTTTTTTGAATTATTTATTTGAATATTAATACAAAAACAATATACATACGTTGTATTCTCCAGGGTTTTTAAACAATTTTTTCTCAAACATTAAAGTTTCTTAAATATTTCTCAAACATTCAATAAGAATATTTATTATTTATATAAAAAAAACCAACAAATTTTCAATAAGGATAGTGTTTTTAACTAAATTTATCCATATGATAACAAAGTATTTTGTAAAACGAAGTAGATTTTCTTTTTTATTAGTTTGCAAAATAAAATCAAATTTTGTTTTCTATAATTCATTAGATTGCTGAGTTTTTTAATGTGTAAAAAAGGAAATGTTTTCATAATAAAAAACAAAAATAAACTATTTAATTATCGTAGAGTAATGTTTTATAATGTTTTTTTCCAAAAAATCGATCAATTATTTATATACCAATAACAATAACTAAAATTCGTGCGCAGACATTCGTGCGCGCACGAATTTCGTGCGCTACCTATATATACGTACTGTGCTTAATGTGCGATGCGCGCAAAAATCGTTTTTTTCGTGCGCGCGACTGAAAATATACAGGCTCAAAATTCGTGCCCGGAAATTCGTGCGCGCACGAATTTCGTGCGCTAACTTTATATACGTCCTTGAAAGAGTGGATGCTGCAGTGTCCATGTTTAGTAGTCCGTACTTTCAGCAACCACTGTTTCCACAAACTGTTGGGAGATTCCACAGTTGGGAGATTCACCCTTTTTGTTGGGAGATTGCTCGGAACCGTTTCAAGGACCACTGCTAGGCTAACAGGAGAAAACTCCGCAGCTGACTCCGCAGCGGAGTTACTTGGAGTGAAATAACCTTTTTTAAGCTTAAGGCTATGCGTTCCTAAGCCTAAGCAAAGCCTTAAAAACAACCTAAACTTTAACAAATAGCTGCGCGAAGAAAGTTTAGGTTGTGTTTAGGCTTTGCTTAGGCTTAAGAAGGCGTAGGCTTAAACGCCGCTGCGGAGTCGGCCGCGGAGTTTTCTCCTGTTAGCCCACTGCTATGGCAATATTTAGTGCTAAACGTGTTTTTAAAAGAATCGGTATAAGATCCTTTAAACTTAAATAATTTTAAAAAACAATATATTTTTTGTTTCTTAACTTTTGTAGGTATTTGTTTATAAAATTTTACACATTTTTGTTGTACTTTTGGCTGGAACGGGGGCAATGTGCTTTATTCTTTAAAGTTGGTCCTTGAAAGAGTGGTTGCTGCAGTGTCCATGTTTACCAAGTAGTCCGTACTTTCAGCAACCACTGTTTCAAGGATTCTAGGAAATTTGAGCGCCAGCACTTGATCGCCGAGCATTTGACCGCCAGCATTAGACCGCGGGGAAGTTGGCATGTTTTCGCGCATGTCTTCACGCCGCCCTTCCCGCTGGCTTTCGCTTTTATGCGGTTTTTAAGCAAAAATGACAATAGGTATTCATAAAAATAGCTAAAAATATGAATTTTCTAATTAGTTTTGATGTTAAAATAAATTTTATTTGAATTAAAATGCTTTTTTTGAAAAAACCTTTAGCATGCGTTCACGCCGCCTCTCGCAATTAAAAACACTAGCATGCGTTCCCGCATGTCTTCGGCCGGTCTTCCCACTCCATTTTTCCACTCGTTTTTCCAATAACCTTAATTACGACGTTTTAAAAGCGTTCCCTTTAACAAATAAGGCAGCTAAAACAGGAAAACCAGCAATTCCGGGAGCCAGCTGAAAGCCAGCATGCGTTCCCGCATGTCTTCCGCCGGTTTTACCAACCCCACCTCATTCGCTCGTTTTTCCTATAACCTTAAGTTCTACGTTTTCAAAGCGTTC
>JASAMX010024957.1:0-15253 GCA_030248175.1 Microlaimidae sp. YZB2_3
TATATAAAAAAGACTTTTTTTCTGTTTCGATTTTGATAAATTTCCGTTATTGAAACATTGTATCCCGCAGCGCTCACACGTCACCCAAGATTTATTTTCATTTTTTATTTTTAAATATTTTTATTGTTGCCATATGGCTGCTAATTAGTGGTAAGGATATTTTTTCGCTCTTCCCTTTCGAAAATTAGTAATTTTTATAAAAAGGTAAGAAATTAGAATTTAAACCAAAAAAAATAACCACAAGAAAATGTGTATTACTGAATGAAGTTACTTAATATGTAATTCAGTAAGGAAAAAAAGTTTATACCCAGTACCTAATGCGTAACTTAGAAAAAAAAATGGTCATTTTCACATGAACAGAGGTTTAACTACGGGCAATAGAGCATATACGAGAATAAAATTCAGGTGAGGCGGCAATTTAGCATCTACGTGCAAAAAATCAGCTCCAAATATTTACCACAGGGAAAAATTTTTGGGGGACCCCAAAAAAAAAAAAAAAAAAAAAAAAAAACAAAAACAGTTAAGCAAATTAAGCTTATTAGTATGAAATTCAGGTATGTTTAGCAAAAGTTTTTAGGTTTTTAATATCAGAAAACTATGGGTAATATTTTAGTTATGTAAAATGTTTAGATTTTTAATTGGCTAAAAAACTATTAAAGGTTTTGTTGATTTCGATGACGCCATCAACAACGGTTAACCGCGCAGTGACTTAACCCATTTAATATAAGGGAAAGAGCGCTCCGCGCTCTTCCCTGATTAAACTCTTTTGTCATAAGTATATGAAGAACTATAAGCTCCAAGTTGGTGATGCTCCAAAAATTTTGGTGATATTGTAAATTTTTAACTTTCAAATTTAAGCAAAACAGTAACGGCCTATTAGTATGGCAGTTGGCGCATCTCTAAATTTAATACATAAAATAATTATTTTAGCACTTGGATTCTTCAGAGCCGGCGTATGAACCTTCGGATCGGACCTTATACTGCTCTACCGGAACAGCTTACAGCTACCAATGGTGTTCTCATTCCGATTTTGATTTCTTTTGTCGAAAGTGTTCTGGCTTCCATATTTGCAAAGGTGTTATAAAAAATATTAAATTGATCTTTAAGAAATTGCCTACATTATCGCAATAATTAAGAATACAAATAATAAATGAGAAAACAAAAAAGTATTCTGGAATATTATTTAAAAAAAACTCTCGTTGTCGTGATGTTTCAGTCGAAATGCCTTATGAAAACGAGCTGTTAAAAAAATTAGCAAGGAATGCTGAAACACTTCCAATTGGTGGAGTGTTGACACATTGCATTTTCTAATTTTTATAGAATTTTTCAATTAAAAAGCTTAAAATATCAAGAATTTTCTTTAAAAACTTTAAAAATTGCATATGACGCTTGCTGAAAAAAAAACGTCAAAAACGATTGTTCAAAGGTAAAACCGGCAACTGATGAATTTTCTTGTTCATTTCAAAACCTGCGCTAAATAGTATTGCTTTAAAGCCCGCGCATTTGATAGCACTTTTTATATACAAAATAAATTTTAAAACTTTGGTATTCGTCTTAATAAAAATTAATTCTGTTATGGTGTTATGATGTTATGTTATGTTGTTGTGTTGTTATGGTTATCCTCCGTTAAAGTAAACAAAAATTATTTTTTTAGGTTTTGAAAAATTTTTTGGTAAAAAATGGTTTAGATTAATGAAAAAACACATTAATTAGACTACTTACTAAAAATTAAAGCAGATATGCTTCATTTTAGGTTTGGTGTTTTAAAATTTCTTATGAACTTTCTTTCTTTATTCTTTGCAACAATCAAGCTTTTGTATAACTCCAATTAATCAGTGCAATAGTGACTATAAATACCATAACTTTTGAAAAACATGTAAAACAAACAAAACTTCATACTTTATTGTTAATGAAATATATTTACTTATTTCGACGTCTTCGGAATAATTGTACAATTTTATTTAAGTGTAAATTTCGGAATAATTGTACAATTTTATTTAAGTGTAAATACGTGTTACAGGGTGATTATATTATAAAGTTATTGTAAACGTAATTTATTATTGTAAACGTTATTTTTATTGTTATTATTATTGTAAATTTGTTATTGTAAACGTAAACGTGTGTGTGTGTGTGTGTGTGTGTGTGTGTGTGTGTGTGTGTGTGTGTGTGTGTGTGTGTGTGTGTGTGTGTGTGTGTGTGTGTGTGTGTGTGTGTGTGTGTGTGTGTGTGTGTGTGTGTGTGTGTGTGTGTGTGTGTGTGTGTGTGTGTGTTTGTGTGTGTGTGTGTGTATGTGTGTGTGTGTGTGTGTGTGTGTGTGTGTGTGTGTGTGTGTGTGTGTGTGTGTGTGTGTGTGTGTGTGTGTGTGTGTGTGTGTGTGTGTGTGTGTGTGTGTGTGTGTGTGTGTGTGTGTGTGTGTGTGTGTGTGTGTGTGTGTGTGTGTGTGTGTGTGTGTGTGTGTGTGTGTGTGTGTGTGTGTGTGTGTGTGTGTGTTTTAAAGGCTTCATTCTACAAAATTTTGTTTTTTCTTCAAAAATTTAATTGCCGCAAATATAAGACTGACTTGATGAAGGTGTGCTGTTTCAAAATAACGAAGGTGTGCTGTTGGAAGGCTCTAAAAACAATGAATCAAATCAAAATACGTGCCAAAATTTTCGAAAATTTTTATCTGCTGACAATTTGCCTGACAGTTCTGACCAAGGAGCATTTCTAGGAATATACAAAAACGATTCAACAATATCAACTAAAGTTTTAACCTTTCAACTAGAAAAAACAGAAGGGGGCAGGACCAAAATATACGTGTTACAGGGTGATTATATTATAAAATTATTGTAAACGTAATTTATTATAGTAAACGTTATTGTTATTGTTATTATTATTGTAAATTTGTTATTGTAAACGTAAACGTGTGTGTGTGTTTTAAAGGCTTCATTCTACAAAATTTTCTTTTTCTTCAAAAATTTTATTGCCGCAAATATAAGACTGACTTGATGCGCTTTCCCTGCTTAATAGATAAAAAGGGTTATTCGTTGGTTTTTTTATGTAGTAAATGCATTAATCCTCATAATAATTTAGTTATAAATGATGACTAATTGTAAAAGATAAGGTGTCCGGAAAAAATACCTTTTGCAAAATATCTTCCGGAAAAAATATCTTTTTTCAACAGTAAATTATTCAGTATTATTAAAAACTTTTAAAGCTTTTTTAAAACTTTTTATGTCGTTTTAGCTTGATTTTAAGGATTCGCTTAGGCTTAGGAAAAAAAGTTTTCTTTAGTTGAGAATTTAAAATCTTTCAGAAGATATTCTTTCCGAAGATATTTTGCAGAATGTACTTTTTCCTGGCGCCAAAGATAACATTTTAAAATGGCGTTAATTTACGTTTAAATCTGATAAAACACCTTCTTCAGCAAACTTTACTCTTAATAGATAATTTTCAATTCATTAAAAATGTCATAAAAATAAATTTTAGAAAAAAATACTTAATAATAAGGTCAATACAACTTTCTATAAAATCATTCTGTAAAAGATCTACAAATAAACGATTTATTAACTATATCATTGTACAGGAATGCGAAAAAAATTCAACAACTTAATTTTTCTTCCGAAACAGGAAAACCCCTTATCGATTTGGAACCCCCGATAATAGGTTCGAATTCCTACGACATCTTCTTAAACCGCATTGACACAGATTGCAGTGACTTTTTTGAAAATTGCCAAAAGCTCTACTCCGACTGGAAAGCAGTTGGTGCAGTCCACGTGTTAGTTCTTTGGTTAAACAGTACTGATTTTTCAACAGTTAATTTAAGGTATTTGTGTAACTCGATTCTTATAATGCTATTTTATTTTATTACGAAAAAAATGGCGTTACATTTATTCAGAGTAACATAATGTGAATTAAATTTTTTTGGTTCGAAAAATGACAGAATGTTAAAATCGTAGCAATTTATTTTTTTTATTTATAAAAAAGAATTAAGTAATAAAAATGTCTTACACCATAATATCAAAAATATATAATACTATATATTATATTATATATTATATTAAAATTATTCGCAAAGTAAATAGATGAAAAATGAAATAAAATTGATTTTGATCTGCTGGGTAATAAATGCTAGAAATGACAAACAATCTGTGTTAGCTTTAAATTTGAACTTTTTAAATTTGAACTTCAAACTCTTAATATGCGATTTTTCTATTAATAATCACAATACTATAAAATATTTGAGCAATTTTTCACACCTTCTAATTCTGTTTGTTAAATTTAGCAGCTTCTTTTAGTTTATATTGGCGGTGTTAGTTTTAACATATTTACAATTATACACGGTATTCACAAACTTTGGACCGGGTTCATTTGGACTGGATTCGTCTGCTTTGGTCAGAAAACTGTACCGGGTCCACTTTTTGGACCGAGTCTAGTACTTAATATTGTCATCGCATGCCTTCATTAATTTGTTTTTACAAATTTTATTCAAAAACTTGTTTTAGGTGAAATACAAACAGTTAATGCTTTTTATTTTAAAAATGCATTTTTGATAATTTTTAGTCGATGTAAAAATATTGGACTCGATTTAGTTTTCCCGCTAAAACAAAAGGACCCGCAGTCCGAATGGATCCGGTCGGAAGTTTTATGAACACCAACGAAAGTTTTTTGTGTTTTAATTTTTTTTCAATTATTTTTTCGTCCAATATTACATAAAATATAAATTAAAGTCAACGCCTTTCAATTACACAAAACTTTTAATTTTTATTCAATTTTTATTTTTTTATTTTTAATTCCCTAATTTTCTAAAGTATATTATAATCGTTACAAAATGGTTAATTTTGACGTTCGAATGAGCGGAACCTTTTAAAGTTTCTGTAACTGTATTCGGCATCTTTAAATAAAAATAAAAATTGAAAATGAGGCGGAAAAAAAGCGGGTAATTTAGAGAAACCCTAAAACTTTTTTAAGGGTATTTTTATAAAAAATTATATAAATTTAAAAATAAAATGCAGTATACCTTAACAAAATAAGTAACACATGATGTTATATTGCGTATATATTAGCAAATTTAATACCTTTTCTTTGTTTGTTTCTTGCGTTAAAACTAAAACAATAAAAAAAATATCGGAGGGTTATTTATAATAAGCACAATCACTATTGCCAAAAAATATGTTTCGCCCCTAATTCTAGACATATTTTTTGATCCTGCTTTAAGATCATGACAGTTGGGGCTTATCAATAGAATCCGCCATAATACTTAAGAGGCCAATAATAAAAACTGGAATATTTAGCTACGCCACTTTAAAATTTAAATTAGAAAGTAATGCTTAGCAGCCCGTCACGGTTAAATAAAGTAGTTTTGTAAGCGTTCATGCCAAATTATAGTTTTTATTATATCTAACACTATACAAATCATGCACAAAAGAAATTATATAACTAAATTGTTCTACCGTGCTGTTTTCGCTTTCATTTCGCTTCCTTTTCCTGTCGCGGTTTTCAACAGCAGCCCCGTCTTCTCCTGCCTCCCGGCCTGCCTCCCGTTGGTTCTCCTCCGTCGGCACGCTCTCCGTCTCTGCCACGGCCGTCGAGATGCATGCCACCGGTGGAGCCGACCTCGACCGTTTGTCGTCATTCCTGACTCCCTGCAAAAAAACAGCTGGTCCCTGACTTGCAGATTGAATAACATCCGCGGGTGAAACCAAAATTGTTGATGTCCGGGTTGCACTGCTACTTCCACCGCTGGTATTCATAGTGAAATGAAATAAGTTTAATTTAATATACCACGGAAAAATAAACGTAGAATTGTGTCACTTATACAAAATAAATAGACGATTAAAAAACATTTTTCAGCTTTTACTTTTATACTAAAAATAATCCATACATAAAAGGATTTTGCCGAAAAACACCGATCTGAACCAAGTTTTAACTGTGTATATGTGTTAACACAGGTATAAAGGGACCGACGTATTTATTAACTACAAAGTATTTTGGCATATGGCCAAACGCTAACTTGATGTTATGTTATATTTTTAATGCGTTTGCAATTCATGTTTATATTTACAAGAAATGATCGAAGTGGCATTATAAAATATTATCGACCCATCTCGGGTCATAAGAGCCATCCCATCACGGGATGAAAAGCGTGATCCATCACGGATCTATAGCTTGGGAAAGGAAACCTATTATATAGCTGTAGCATAATTTTTATGAATACCTAAAATGTATGTTATATTTGCTTTTTATTAATTTTTACAAAATTCTAAAAGTTTACGAATATCTTTATGCTTAATAATGTCAAATCCTATAAGCATTGGTCAGTGCAAATCCTATCAACCCAGCGTTGGCAAAAATATATAATACTATATAATATATTAAGGAAAAATATGACACTCAGTCTCAGAAGCGAAACGATTTGGTGCCATTTTTTGAGCACTGGCATTAAAGGAGCACTGTCACAAATCAAATTCCTATAACGCCCGAACCGGACTGCTCCTTTAATACCAAACCTACCTAACTCAACTTTGGTATTTAGAGTGCTCCACTACAAGGCTACAACATTTTTAAATTTCAGCTGAATCGGTTTAGTATTAAAGGAGCAGTCCGATTCGGGCGTTATAGGAATTTGATTTGTGACAGTGCTACTTTAACTGTTGTGCGCATAAAATGGTAAAACAACTGTTTATATTGAGGCATGTGTCGTGTAAATGGGCATTGCTAAAAATGTAGCAGTGTTTTTGCGCATATCCTAGCATGCTAACTCGAACGCACTGCATTTTGAAGCACATTGCACTTTTTAGCAATCTTATGCGCATATATACGCATATACTGCACATAAAATGGCACAACCGCGAGAAACAAAAAAAATAAACCCACTAAGAAACCATACTTAGTTTGCACACTGTACACAAAATACAAACTTTTAGTATAGACATTCAAAAATAAAATCCAATGCAATACATAAATAGATTTATTTGTGTATTGTATTGGATTTTATTTTTGTGTGCCTATACTAAAAGTTTGTATATTGTGTGTAGTGTAAAAACTAAATAGTGGTTTTTAAGTGGGTTTATTTTTTTGTTTCCCGCGGTTGTGCCATTTTATGTGCAGTATATGCGCATATATGCGCATAAGATTGCTAAAAAAGTGCAGTGTGCTTAAAAATGCAGTGCGTTCGAGTTAGCATGCTAGGATGTGCGCAAAAACACTGCTACATTTTTAGCAATGCCCATTTACACGAAACATGCCTCAATACCATCCCAAAACATAAATTACACCGTTTTGGAAAATCAAAGTTCCTAATAATCATGGTGTAATTTTTGTCGAATGCGAATTGTCTTATGCAAATTTTATGTTTTAAAAATGGGTTTTGATGTATCTCGACGAGTTTCTATTAAATCAGAAAATTCAAATATTTCGGAAGGCTGAAAACTCAAAAACTATTTAAAATTTTGATTCACCTGTTAAAAACGATTCAGCGGATTCCTTAAAAATTATATTCCTCAAATATGCAGATCTTTGAAGAATTTTTTTTGGTAGTGAAATGAAGTTAAGACAATTGATTACTCTGGTAAATATATAGGACATATATAGGTGATAAATTCTTAGCCTAGCGACTATTTTAAAGCCTAAAGTAAAAATTGAATTTTTCAGAGAGCGCCTACAAATAGGGATCGACCAGGGCAGGATTTTTGCTGATGCCGGGGCCGGGGCCGAAGCCGGGGCCGGGGTAGAGAATTTTGCCCCGGCCGGGGCCGAGGCCGGGGCCGGGGCAGGCGACAAATTTAGCAGAATTTGTAATTTTGGTATTTTTTTAAAATAAAAATCAAAGTTTTTACTGTTAATTAGTTGGTTTAAGTAATTAATAGTCACATATTAAAATTTAAGCACTTTTTGAGTAAACAAACTTATTTTTTTTAGACAAAAATTTTTTTTCTAAGCAGAACAAAATTTTTATTTTGATATTTGGATTTTTTGAACCTAAATTATTATTTTATTTAAATAATATGTACATTTTTACATATGATTATTAGCAGTATATTCTTGTTTAAAGCAATATTATGCTTAATCGCAAACCATTTATGTAACTTTTAAAAATTACTTTACAAATAGAGCAAACCATTTATGTTAAAAATTTATGTTTAAAAAATTTATTTATTTATGTTAAAAATTTTAAGGTACATTTAAATTACCCTTCTATTCCTTTACAGCTTACACTAAATGTAAATGGGCGATTTATAATGGGAATTGTTTCTAGATAAACATGTTGATATTTGTGCACAGTTAGAGGTGACTGGTTAAATTTAACACCCGTAGAGTAAAAATTAACCTTCTAGATGGTATATTTTTAATCAAAAAATCAAAATAAATTCACACCTTATTTTGGCTCTTTTCTGAGCGAGTGAAATTTAATATGAAAAAAGAATTTAGGTTTTTTTATAATTTGACGTAAATCCATTTATTTTTGATCATAGAGTGTAAAATCACCATTTTTCTTGCTTTTTTAAAAGAAGTTTTTAATGCTAGTTTTTAAGGAAAAGAAAATAGTATTAATATCATTTTCAATATTTTTGAATTATTCGTCGGTTAGGTTTTGCAGCCAACAACAAATTTTAACGACATAATAATAAAATATATAATTTTCACAAGGCCTATAAAACTATTTGCCCCCTTATCTTTTTGATTGTTTTTACCTAAAGCTTTTTTTGTCCACAAAATTGTAATTTTTTAAGGAGTACTGTAACGAAAAAGTTTAAATTATTAAAAATTTTGTAAAAGTTTCAGTTTTCGGCCCATAAAACAACCACATTTTAGCACTAGTCGCTTGTAGTACAGCGTCGTAGCAATATTTGGTTACGGAAGGGCAATGTGATTTGGCAGCTTCACTCATACACGTGTACAAAATGTTCGTAATTTCCGGACGAACCAAATCTCTCGTCAAGTTGCATTGATATTGATGTTTGGAACACAAATTTTGAAGATTAACAGTTAATTTTCGTGACATTTTGATCGAGTTTGAATAAAAATTTCTAGCCGGATTGAAATTTGTTGAATTAGCGCCGTTGCGGATATGGTAAAGAAATATATCGGTGGTTGATACGTTTTTATGCAATGGCATTTTACCGTACAATAGTTTTCGCGTGTGGTGAACGTTAATACTGTGCACCATAGAAGTTTTGTATATTGATTTCCACGGAGTAGAATCTTTTTGGGATAATTCCGTTATATTATTTAGAAACTAACAGTGGAATATTACATTTTTTATTCCTGTTTAGCTGATTTGTGTTTTTAATTAGAGTTGCGAAAAATAAAGTTTTTAATATTTTTATAACATTCATTTGGTGACTTTTTGGTTAAACTACGGAATGGATAAATAGAGTAATATATTATCAGTCTGCACAACTCTTTACCGAGTTTTTTTAAAGAAAATCGCAATTAATTGCTGTTTTGAAATCCTCAATTGTTTATCTAACACATTGGAAGTTATTTGGTTTAAGAATAAAAAAGTTTTTAGTTTGAAAAAGAATCTAGTAACATAATTGGAGACTAATCTGCAAAAAAGGGATAGATTTAGGTTTAGGCTAAGGCTTAGGCTTAAACTTAGGCTTAGGTATAGGTTTTAGCGATTCCAAACTCCTGGGTCTAAGTTCTTGTTTTCGGCTCCAAGTTTCCTATGTAAATTAATAACATATTTTAAAAAAAAAATTCCCAAAAAGTTTTCAAAAAAAACTCATATATAATTAAAAGACAAGCAGGAAATCAAAGCAAGATAAATTATAATTATAATTTTTGGGAATAAAAATATGTCATTGATTTACATAGGGAGCTTAGAGCCGAAAACAAGAACTTCCACCCAGGAGTTTGTAATCGCTAAAACCTATGCCTAAGCTTAAGCCTAAAATCTAAAACCAACATCAAACCATTTACACTTCCGACTGTAAGTTTTCATTTTCATATGGCTTAAATTTTCCAAAATTTCTTGAGGCTCTAAATTCCCTGCTTATGGTTTGAAGGAGATCGCGCAATTTGATTAGTAATGTAAATATTCCACCTTAAAATTAATCCCTAATATCGAAGTTTTCTTAAGATTCTTTCGTGTTTCCGGGTACGTTGCTCTCACTAATGGCAGGCGAAAACTATCACTATACGGTCTTGTCTGTTTTGATTTTATTAAAAAATCAATAACTTTTTCGTAGTTTTTCGATATGGGAATTTCGTCTAGGTCTCCCGTCACAACATATTCAGCTCCCATGCTGGTTGCTCTAAAATGAAAAATTCTTGAATATTCATTTAAAAACAACAACAAATTTTCGTTTGACAAAACTATTATTCAAAATAAAAATATTGTTTCTAATATTTTAAAATTAAAATAAAAACAACCTGTAAAAACAGTCATTCAAAGCCAAATTTTCAGCCATCACACTATATTCTTCATTAGGATTATCCAAATTTTCTGGTATATTACGTGGTAAAGTAGGAAATATTAAGATTTTTACACTTCCTTCTTTTTCGTAAAGTTTTAGTACTCTCTTAAATTCTTTGGATACACTGGAAATGTAAAGCAAAAAAATATCAGCACCCTAAAATAAGCATTTGTTTTATTAATTTGGCAAATTTATTTCTGCAAAAGTATTCACTCTATAGATTATGACAAGTATTTGAAAATTTCAAAAATTTTAATTGATTAATTATAAAAATAAAGTGTGTCACTAATATGCTTGGCCCATGCTATGTACATGGTTTTCTTATTAATAAAGATTTTTTCACAGTTCTTTATTGCTTTGATTGGAGTGCAAAACTACCTGCAATCTTTTTATTTTTAGTCATTTTATTCAATTCAAGGCAAAGTTTTTTATTCACTGCTTTAACACCATGTTTGAAAATAAATTAAGTTTTATGCGAAAAAAAAGCGCGAAATCTGTTTTTGATATGTTATAAGCAAATTGGTCAGCTGTAAACCGTATATTTGTATAAAAAACATGCCATTCGATAAAATTCGGCAGTCTAATAGTATTGTGTCTTTTTATACCGTTGGATTAGCAAAATATAATTAACGTGTAGTATTTTGTAAATCATTATACCGTTAAGGGTGGTTCATATTTATGACAAAACGTCCTTTGGACAAAGTCCAAAGGAAAATTTTAGAAAAGCCAAATTGTCCTTTGGACAAGCCAAAACGTCCTTTAGACTTTTTCCTTTGGACGAAGTATGAATGCTACTTGAAACTTGTCCTTTGGACAAAGTCCAAAGTACAAAATCCAAAGGGGAAAGTCCAAATGACAAAAAGTATGAACACGTTGTCCTTTAGACTTTGTCCTTTGGACAAAATCCAAAGGACTTTTGTCCTTTGGACTTTGTCTAAAGAACGTTTTGTCATAATTATGAACCAGCCTTTAGAATCTAAATTTGCACTTTTTTATTTAAGCATATAAGTTAGCATGAAAAACCAATTTTTAATAAATTGCCTCGTTTGTAGGAGTTTCTAAACCAGTAGCTAAGGAGCACTGTCACAAATCAAATTCCTATAACGCCCGAACCGGACTGCTCCTTTAATACCAAACCTACCTAACTCAACTTTGGTATTTAGAGTGCTCCACTACAAGGCTACAACATTTTTAAATTTTAGCTGAATCAGTTTAGTATTAAAGGAGCAGTCCGGTTCGGGCGTTATAGGAATTTGATTTGTGACAGTGCTCCTTTAAAGTAAAAAAATTAGGCCATGCAGGGACTAAAATAGTACGGACACAAATCCCATACTTTTTGGGAGGTCATGGCAACTATATGATCCTCGAAGTTGAAAATGATTGATGGTGCGTTTGTGTTGCTCTAGTAAATTCAATTTATGTAATAAAATTTTTTTAAATTCAATATTTACAAAAAATTAATTTTTCAGTATGTTGCCCATTTAAAAAATAGTGATATAATGCTTTCAATACAACACGTATTGTTATTTCTCAATTTATCAGTTGTTTTTGCTTAATGTATTTGCTAGATCTTATTTGGTGTCACATATGAAACAAAAAATAAAAATAGAGTAGTTAACTGGCAAACTACACCCTAGGTACAGTGGCGGAGTGGCAGAACTCACGTATTGCAAACTGAAAGTCCTTGGATCGAGTCCCGACTGAGACAAGCTACATTGTGATAATGTTAATATTTGTTAATATTGTTGTATGTAGTATTTGGTTGCAGAATTAGTGCTGAATAACATCGGCCTTGCTTTATGTGAAATAAATAAACTTTATAATAAACAAGTATAGAAGGGATCAGTACCTAAAATGCGAAGTTTGAATAAACATTAATTAGACACATATTACTATTTGAACTAGAAAAGTACACCTACAATGTCCCAAAAGGCTTTAGGTAAGAGGAGTCAGCTTAGATAAATTTAAGGGCCTTTTTATCCGTTTAAAACATAAGAAGTTTCAAAAATAACAAATAAAAGGAAAAATACCGGATTGAAATCTAAGAAAATTATATTGCTTTGATAGAAAAACCATAAAATTATTATAAAAATATCAAATTAAAAAATCGCATTCTCTAAGAACAACTCACCTTATTGGTCACCGGAAAAATAGACTACTTTAAATATAGGCGAACTAAAGATAAATTCTATCAGGGTGAAAATAGATGAGTGGTAAAGTAAGCACTCGTTCTTTAAGAAAATATCACGTGCAGAAAAACACATGACGCAACTAAATAATAATTGGTTACATAATTGTTTAAAACTTTTTTTTTTAATTTTTCCCGCTCGCTGGTTTATTGTTTATTTCTTCCTGGCGGAGAGCGGTTACGCCCTCATTTCAGCATGTAAGACTTTAGCTTTAATAGTTTAACCGTTAATTTTCAAAAACAACTTAATAAATAAAAATAGCTTTTTATAAATCTTAAAAAAACAGGTAAACTTAAAAAATTATCATGATAAAACTCATGAACAACCTGGAACGTGGAATGTGGACCTAATTTCCTTAAGCAACTTAAGAAAAAGCTCAAAATTAAACAAAACTAGCTTGATTTTAAGGTTTTGCTTAGGTGGCTTTGGAAAACTAAAGCCTACAAACCACGATAAGGTTATGTGTGAGTTTTATCACAAAAATTTATTTAAGAAATAACGGTTTTAAACAATCCATCCGGTGACCAATAAGATGGGTTGTTCTTGAAGAATGCCAAAAGAAAATATTATCTAATTGAAGTGTAAATAAAAGCCAAACCTGAAATTTCCACGCTTCCAACCAATAAATAAGTTGAACCCAGTCAGCATACAGATATAAAGGGTCATTACAAACTGCCAAGTTGTAGCGATAAACCGGTCAAGCATGTTTTTTATGTCATTTAACCTTTACCGTTTGTTACAGTGTTTTACATGCTGTGAAGTATGATGATGTTGGAATTTCAATTTTTCAATAACCTATTTACTTTTTACAAACGTATACGTCCAACCAATATTTTAAAGTTAAAGCGTTTTTAAACCTTCTCAACATAAACTTCATGGTAAAATTAACTGGATTGTGTTAGTCAGCAGTGCAGATTTTTAGATGTAAATGACTTAAAATTTGATCGTTTCATTAAAAAATTAGAACTGCTGAATTCTGTAGATATGTTAAAATAAAATAAAAATCATTAGAATCTGCCATATTTTAATCCTGCCTCATTACAATGCTGCTTCAATTTAATCCTGCTGTAAATAAGTTTTGGCAGAAAATGGGTTTACAAGCTATCAAAAGTAAAAAAAATCGGGTGAAAGTCAGTTTTACGGCATTTTTGGGTGCACAAATACTAAGATGGCATAATATGATTCATCAATCACAATAGTTTTTAAAAACTAAATATTCAGCTCAAATAAAATTTATCGTGACACCTCTCTGTTACAATTACAAACGTAAAACCTGTCTGTCCAGGCCAGGGTTTATTTTGTGAACACAAAACTGTTATCCACCTTTGATGTTATCCATGTCTCATTTTAGGCGGCACTGCAATGACAAGCTACTGAAATGAGCCAGGACTAAAAATAGGTCGCTGAATTTTTTCGTGATAGAATTAAAATGGATTCAATTTAAATTTAATAAACCTGGGATCATACTTCCTCCAAAAGAGAGGTTTTAACAGAAAACGAAAAAATGGGTAAGAGAAAAGGAACCCATAATCACTATGTCAATTATGCTAAAACAGATATAAGATAAATTTACCATTTACCATATTAAACCTCGTTCATAATTTGTCCAAGAGAGAACCCTATAAAACGATTGAAAAAGTCCAAAACAAACTTTGAATTGTCCAAAGGACATTTTTGGGTTGTCCAAAGGACAGCTTTTCTTTTTTTAAAAAGTCCTTGAACTTTGTTTGTTTGACAGCTTGCACAAAATTTGAACAGGCTTAATAAATTCCTTTAATTACAGCAGCAATTATGTAAATTTTTATTTTAAAAACCACACTTGTTCTTTGTATATAATTTGCGGAGTTGGTACAATTATATTTTCGAATTTACCATGTAATTTTGCTTTGGAAATTTTAGACAGGGCGAAAGAGTCCAGTTTAATTGAAAGCATATGTGTAAGCCGTAGACAAATAGCAAACAAAATACTATTGTTTTATAATTTTGGTGTAATACAGGGTTTTTTTTGTTTTCACCGTATTTTTTTTGTAAACAGTCTTGTAATAACGGAAAAGTGTTAAATCAAATAAAAATTTCAAAACTACATACATAATTTGACTTTTGAAAAAAGTCAAAATACAGGGATCAAGTTGGAAATAGTATTTGTCAACAATGTTTATGTTTTTAATGAAACAAAAAGAAGAAATTTTGTGCTTTGTTTACCATTTGCATCGATTAGCTAAGTAAAGCGGCGGGCATCCTTCAATTATGTCGAAGACTTGGACTTTGTAAAATCTTTATTAATAAGAAAACCATGTAAGTAGCGTGGGCCAAGCATATAGTGACACACTTTATTTTTATAATTAATCAATTAAAATTTTTGAAATTTTCAAATACTTGTCATAATCTATAGAGTGAATACTTTTGTGCACAAATTGTGAAACTTGCCAAATTAATAAAACAAATGCTTATTTTAGGGTGCTGATATTTTTTTGCTTTACATTTCCAGTGTATCCAAAGAATTTAAGAGAGTACTAAAACTTTACGAAAAAGAAGAAATTATAAAAATCTTAATATTTCCTACTTTACCACGTAATATACCAGAAAATTTGGATAATCCTAATGAAGAATATAGTGTGATGGCTGAAAATTTGGCTTTGAATGACTGTTTTTACAGGTTGT
>JASAMX010024958.1:0-14881 GCA_030248175.1 Microlaimidae sp. YZB2_3
CACTAGTCGTGTGCTGTGCGTTTTATTGATTTATTTCGGACGGTTTGTTTATAAATCGTTTTTAAAGCTCATCATCCCATGGTAGCAGTGGCATAGTCGGTTAGCGCTTTATATTTTTGAAAGGTCCAGAGATCGATTCCCACATAAAACAGATTTAGTCACTTTTTTTTTGATTTTAATAATGTTTTTTTTTATTTTTTTAAAATTTTAAAAATTTATTTCACATAAATTCAAAAATATCATTATTGTAAACAGGATTTGTTGTCTGCTTTTCGCCAATTAGTCAAATTTTCGTCATTTGAATATCTTAAAATATTATAATACTCAAATCTAACAAAATATCAACGAACATAGCTATATGAAATGACTTTAAAGGCTCAAAAAGAGCGCTTATTTAAGTCAGTTTTAAAATTTTTCTTGAATGCATCCAAAGAATTGACAATTACTTAAGATGGGAGTAGATTGTTCCAAAGTGTAACCACCCTATTTTCAAAAGAAAATTTCCTTGCATTAATTCGGCTATCTTCACGTCCCAATTTAAAGGGATGACTACGGGTGGGCTGCAGGTTAAACTTAAAAAAATCATTTGCTTGCAAATTGTTTAAGCAATGTATAATTTTAAAGCACTCATATAAATCAATTTTGTCTCTTCGATCCTTTAATCTTTCTAAACCTAGGTAATTCAGTCTATGTTCATAACCAACAGGTAACAACTTGCATTTATAAAACAACCGTCTAGTGAAATTTTGTTGCACTTTTTCCAAAATATTTATATCTTTTTGTAAATAAGGGTTCCAAACTGCACTAGCATACTCCAGAATTGGTCTAACATAGGACTTATATGCTCTGAGAAGATTATTTTTAGAGTTTGAATTGAATGTTCTAAAAATTAGTGATGTCACTCTCATAGCTTTTTTTGCTGTGATTTAACAATGTTTAGAGAATTTCATATCATGGGATATATAAATACCTAGGTCACGCACCAATTCTGTAGTTGCAAGTATGTTATTACCAAACTTATATTTACAAATTAACTCTTTGCTGTGATTTCTAATATGAAGAACTTCACATTTATGATCTGATAATTGCAATTGCCAGCCTTGTGACCAGCTGTGTATTCTATCTAAATCTTTTTGAAGTCTTAAGGTTTGAATGTGGTAATCTTTAGATGAAGATTTTGCAAACAACTTTATATCATCTGCAAAGAGCCTAACTTGTGAGTACTTAACACAATCAACAATATCATTAATATATATTAAAAATAAAAATGGACCCAAAACAGAACCCTGAGGAACTGAACTTTTTACAGAAAATGTTTGGATACTGAGTCATTAATTACAACTTTAATTTCCCACCCAATTTCTTTTATCCATTTTAAAAATTTACCAGAAACACCATATTTTTCTAGCTTATATAACAATTTTTGATGTGACACGGTGTCAAAGGCCTTGGCAAAATCCAAGTAAATGACATCAATTAGAAGCTTATTCTTTTAGTGCCTGCGTCCACTCATTAAAAGTTTCCAACAGCTGTGTTATTGTAGAACTTTTTGCTTTAAAACCATGTTGAAACCTTAACAAAATGATATGGAAGAAGACAAGAAGTTCTTCTTTGACAAGCTGTTCCATTAGTTTACAAGAAAAAGATGTAAGTGAAATTGGACGATAATTTTCTTTTAGGCTTTTGGTGCCTTTTTTTAACAGTAAGTTTAATAAAGCTATTTTCCAATCCGGATAGAATGGCAATTAAAAAAATGATACTGACAGAAATTTTTGAATATGACGAAATATCACGGCTATACGAAAATACATTTACGGCTGTTTGTTACATTTATGGCTGTTTCTTTTTTTTTCACAATAGTCCAAAACCCTCTTAAAAGTCAAAACGGAAGTTGTTCAGTGTTAAAGATCTTCACAAAGTTATGACGTTATACAATGACAATCACTTCCAGCCAATTAGCGCTTGAGAAAAAAATTAATGAATAATGAACGTCGAGATCTTTAATTTATAGCTCCTCCCACAACCATTCCCATAAAGCAAAATATATATGACGTGAACACGAATACTATATGAAATTTCAGAATCCCTAGAAATCTTACGTGTTATAACAATCTTCTGATTGAAATAGTATGTAAGTGACAGTTTTGCGATTGTCAAAAATTGCAGTGAGCATAATTTTTTGAATTTCCCTATTCATCTGAAGTTAAGTTACTGTTTCAGCGAATAAAAACCCTTATTATATATATTTTTAATTTGTTTAACAGCTGTACAAACAAGTGAAAATCCCTTCACCATACATCAACATCTGACTATTTATACCTCATCATTTCTGTCCAAACACACACCCTGTCCCTGTGCGAAACTACCCCCGATTTTGTGAATGCTAGTTTGCCACTTTTTCAGTTGGATTAAAAAAAAACTGAGCCTAGTAAGCTGAAACTTGCACAATGAAATAACTTTAATTCTTGAATCTTATGCAAATGAAATTGAAGTTTGAAAACTGCGTTTGCAACTGTTGATATTAATTATTTTTTTTGAGGAAACCATGCAAAAAATAATAAACGTATTTATATACTAAACTGACATACTGAACGTCCAATTAGCTGTGTGAAAACCATGCTTATGCAAATTAAACACCACCGTATGCAAATTTGTTATTACTTGAGATTTATGAATTCGGCCATTCCGAGGTTTCTATTGTTTTTTTTTGTTGAAAATTTTAAAATTATTACCAAAGCGCTGGATTTATTACCCTGTGGCATTCTTATGGTAAACTTTAAAGATTTAAGTGCTGGACCCAAACGTGATATTGTGCTAAAATCCACCGTGAGCTTTTGTATGACCGTTTAAAGATTGTTTTTTTAGCGTCACTGTGCCAGCAGGCTTAACCTGTTCTCGTGATAGCTTTTTCCCCGGTTACAACCGTGAAACCCCCGTAGTACTGCCCTGAAACATTTGTATTACCAAAGTGAAACCTTCATTTTACGGTGGTATTATCTTTGTCTAACCAGTGTGGTGCGTAAGTTCACCGCGGTTGAACTCCAGGTATCATCATGGTCGTACCTAGGTCACACGCACACCTAATACTTTGTGCGTGATTTGTGCCTATTAAACGATCAAATTGAAATGGTTAAAGTTGTACGGTAGCAATATGCAAATTGTATTCACGGATACAGTGTACGACCTAGGTGATACCTAGGGTTTACCGCGGTGACGTTTACTTACTACAATAGTTAGAGAAAAATACTATCCGAAGGTTTCACGGTTGTAACCGGGGAAAAGACAATCACGGGAAATGATTAAACCCGGTTCATACTTTGTCCAAAGTTTCTAAAAGATAAAAATATAAACTTTTTTTGTTGCGTTTTTGGTATTTCTACCTAAAAATTAATATAGTTTTTAAAAAAACGCTTTCAGGATCTAGCTTTTGTAAATTATCATTTGAACACTTTTGAAATGCGCCCCGGGATTTAAGAGCGCTGGCGACAGAAAATAACCTAAAATTCACTATGGTCAAATCAAAAGTCTCCTATTTTAACAGAGGCTGTTGAGTTTTAAAAATTTCCACAACGTTATGACGACATAAAATCGTTTACAAGCAATAAGCGCTTAAGAAAAAAAAGATCTGCAACAAACGTGAAGATCTCCAATTTCTTACTCCTTCCGGAGTTTTATTTACAACGCAAAACATATAGCTGCAAATCACTAATAGTACCGGCCATTTCAGGGTTCTTAACTTTCTAATGTGTTAATGGTTTTCTGATGATTTAAATGGCATGAACAATTTATTTTTTTTGTTGCCAAAACTGGTTATTGTACATTCAGACAATTTTCTGTGACTATTTTTTTAAAGTCATTAATTAGTGACTCCCACAAAAGTGGTGGAATTTATTGCGCTCTTTTCAATCAACCCATGTATTTTTCACGATAGTCAAAACCCTCCCATTTAAACGGAAATCGTTCAGTGTTAATATTCTTTACATAGTAATAACGTTATAAAATCACTTTTAGCCAATTAGTGTATATGAAAAAAGGTTATCTTTCATTCATTGGAGATTCATTTTTCCCAAGCACTAATTGGCCCTCCCACAACCATTCCCAGAGAGCAAAGCATAATATGACGTGATCACGAATAGTATGTGACATTTTGGGGGTACTTAAAGTCCTGACGTGCAAATTCATATATCCAATCTAAGTTTTCTAAATTTAAATGTGTTTTTTTTTGTTTTGTTTTTTTTTTACAAAAAAAAATTTTTTCTAAGCATTATGAAAAAACCACGTTGTGTTACCTATATTAACTTCGCTTAAAACTTTTTCTCGTTAAATTTATGCAATTATGGCTTGTGTTGCGCTAAGTATTACTTGTATAATTATTATTTAGTTGTATCAAAAATATATAATAAACGAAAAATGAGACACTTAGAACAAACTGCTTAAAAAAAAGGTTCCATTTAAATGGCACCTTTCGACTTTTGATCTCATTTAAATGGAATCTCATTTAAAAACTCCCATTCTATTGGGGTCTATTTAAATGGGATAAATGGGTCCTATTTAAAGGAAGAATGACACTTGGAATAAACTGCTTAAAAAAGGTCCCATTTAAATGGGACTTTGCGAGAAAACGTCTCATTTAAATAGGACCTTTCGACTTTTGGTTCTATTTAAATGGGATCCCATTTAAAAAACTTTGATTCTAATGGGGTCCCATTTAAATAAGCCTCATTAATATAGGATTCCATTTAAATAAAACCCCATTTAAATGCGTCCAATTAGAATGGGAGTTATTTAAATGGGATCCCATTTAAAAAACTTTGATTCTAATGGGGTCCCATTTAAATAAGCCTCATTAATATAGGATTCCATTTAAATAGAACCCCATTTAAATGCGTCCAATTAGAATGGGAGTTATTTAAATGGGTCCCATTTATGTAGGACCAAAAGTTCCATTTAAATGGAACCAAAAGTCCAAATGTCCATTTAAATGAGACCGCTTTTTGCAAGGTCCCATTTATGTGAAAACTTTTTTAAGCATAGTTGGTTCAAAATATTTCATTCTTCTTTTATTATATATTTTTGTTTGATTATTATTATTTTTGTTCATAAGATTTTAGCTGGCTGACCTCAATGACAGACAGTATTAAATGGGCTATTTAACAACGAAACAACTTAAAAGTTTCAGCAAAAACGGTTTTATTTCAAAAATTAAATATCCTATTTATAGAATTAATTAATTTGAAACATAAATTTAGATTTTTTAACGGTCTAAGTCCTCTGGTTTTTGATAATTTTGTCAAAAGGCGGATTTAAAAAAATTGCGTTTGAATTTTTTTTTCATAACTGTCATTACTGCACAGTTTTAATTGGTGCTGTCATATTCCCGTACAATTTTACAAAATCAAGTGATCCGTTTTGAAAGAATAAGAAAAAAATCCGAGCTAATTTTAAACCTCCCGGTGGTGTGTAGTAATCTGTAAGAGTCTTAAGTTTTTTTTTCTTCGTTTTTCTAAAGCGCCAAGTAGCGGTTTAATAGTCGGGGCCACCTGACAAATCTTGTTTCCCAAAGGTTCACAGTCGACAGCTAATAGACAAGCGATGGAATTAAAACCCGTTTTTCTTCGGACTTTGATGAAAGATGAGCGTTAGTGTAAATATTGGAAAAAAATTCGGGATTAACAACCACTCAACCCCGAAATTCCGTTTCCAAGCATACCGCTACACACGAAGGAACGAAGTAAGAGAATGGGGCTTTCAACTCTAGAGATACGCTTACAGTATAACCAAATGGGCCTCAAAAACTGGATCCTGGGTGGATCAAATGGGCAAAAATATTGTAACACGATTATTTATTTTTTGAATTTTGCCGATATTTATTTCGTAATTTCAGATTTTTAGATTTGGTTTTTACGGTTTTGATGGTTTTTAAATTGCTTTTCCTGGGTGGATCAAATGGGCAAAAATATTGTAACACGATTATTTATTTTTTGAATTTTGCCGATATTTATTTCGTAATTTCAGATTTTTAGATTTGGTTTTTACGCAGCTAATTGGACGTTCAGTATGTCAGTTTAGTATATAAATACGTTTATTATTTTTTGCATGTGTTTCTCAGCAAAAAATAATTAATATCAACAGTTGCAAACGCAGTTTTCAAACTTCAATTTCATTTTCATAAGATTCAAGAATTAAAGGTATTTCATTGTGCAAGTTTCAGCTTATTAGGCTCAGTTTTTTTTAATCCAACTGAAAAAGTGGCAGACTAGCATTCACAAAATCGGGGGTAGTTTCGCACAGGGACAGGGCGTGTGTTTGGACAGAAATGATGAGGTCTAAATAGTCAGATGTTGACGTATGGTGAAGGGATTTTCACTTGTTTGTACAGCTGTTAAACAAATTAAAAATATATATAATAAGGATTTTTATTCGCTGAAACAGTAACTTAACCCCAGATGAATAGGGAATTGAAAAAATTATGCTCACTGCAATTTTTGACAATCGCAAAACTATCACTTACATACTATTTCAATCAGAAGATTGTTATAACACGTAAGATTTCTAGGGACTCTGAAATTTCATATAGTAATCGTGTTGACGTCATATATATTTGCTCTATGGGAATGGTTGTGGGAGGAGCTATAAATTAAAGATCTCGACGTTCATTACTTATCAATTTTTTTCTCAAGCGCTAATTGGCTGGAAGTGATTGTCATTGTATAACGTCATAACTTTGTCAAGATCTTTAACACTGAACAACTTCCGTTTTGACTTTTAAGAGGGTTTTGAACTATTGTGAAAAAAAAAGAAACAGCCATAAATATAACAAACAGCCGTAAATGTATTTTCGTATAGCTGTGATATTTCGTCATATTCAAAAATTGCTGTCAGTATCATTTTTTCAATTGCCATTCTATCCGGATTGGAAAATAGCTTTATTAAACTTACTGTTAAAAAAGGCACCAAAAGCCTAAAAGAAAATTATCGTCCAATTTCACTTACATCTTTTTCTTGTAAACAAATGGAACAGCTTGTCAAAGAAAAACTTCTTGTCTTTTTCCATATCATTTTGTCAAGGTTTCAACATGGTTTAAAGGCAAAAAGTTTTACAATAACACAGCTGTTGGAAACTTTTAATGAGTGGACGCAGGCACTAAAAGAAAAACTTCTAATTGATTTCATTTACTTGAATTTTGCCAAGGCCTTTGACACCGTGTCACATCAAAAATTGTTATATAAGCTAGAAAAATAAGGTGTTTCTGGTAAATTTTTAAAATGGATAAAAGAATTTTTAGTTGGGCGGGAAATTAAAGTTGTAATTAATGACTCAGTATCCAAATCATTTTCTGTAAAAAGTTCAGTTCCTCAGGGTTCTGTTTTGGGTCCATTTTTATTTTAAATATATATTAATGATATTGTTGATTGTGTTAAGTACTCACAAATTAGGCTCTTTGCTGCAGATGATATAAAGTTGTTTGCAAAATCTTCATCTAAAGATTACCACATTCAAACCTTAAGACTTCAAAAAGATTTAGATAGAATACACAGCTGGTCACAAGACTGGCAATTGCAATTATCAGATCATAAATGTAAAGTTCTTTATATTCGAAATCACAGCAAAGAGTTAATTTGTAAATATAAGCTTGGTAATAACATACTTGCAACTACAGAATCGGTTTTTGACCTAGGTGTTTATATATCCCATGATATGAAATTCTCAAAACATTGTGAAATCACAGCAAAAAAAACTATGAGAGTGACATCACTAATTTTTAGAACATTCAATTTAAACTCTAAAAATAATCTTCTCAGAGCATATAAGTCCTATGTTAGACCGATTCTGGAGTATGCTAGTGCAGTTTGGAACCCTTATTTACAAAAAGATATAAACATTTTGGAAAAAGTGCAACAAAATTTCACTAGACGGTTGTTTTATAAATGCAAGTTGTTACCTGTTGGTTATGAACATAGACTGGATTACCTAGGTTCAGAAAGATTAAAGGACCGAAGAGACAAAATTGATTTATATGAGTGCTTTAAAATTATACATTACTTAAACAATTTGCAAGCAAATGATTTTTTTAATCTTAACCTGCAGCCCACCCGTGGTCATCCCTTTAAATTGGCACGTGAAGATAGCCGAATTAATGCAAGGAAATTTTCTTTTGCAAATAGTGTGGTTACACCTTGGAACAATCTACTCCCATCTTAAGTAACTGTCGATTCTTTGGATGCATTCAAGAAAAGTTTTAAAACTGACTTCACAGTTTTGACCACTTGGACTACAAGTCGCATATCATCATAAATATTAATTTTTGGCCCATAAACGTGGGGTGTTATAAAAAGTTAAGACTCTGTGCTATCCAGTGGTTATAAAAACATCACCAAAAAGTTTGTCCAGTTCGCTAAAGATGTCCAAGGATTCTATTTCTGAAAACCACAATAAGGCTTTTTAAAAAAAATTGATTCGTTATTTTTGGGCGCAATTTTATAATAAATTAGGGTAATATAGGGGGCAACTTTAAGTGGTGGTTTGGGTTCGAAATGATCTCAGGATTTTTTTTAAATTGCAAAAAAGACTTTTTTTACAAAAATATATAGTAAAAAAAACCCTAAGTCCTTTTTTAATTGTTTATAATTAAAAAAATGGTAAAAGCCTATATCTAACTATTTCCAAACTTTCGTTTAAAAATAACGAATCAATTTTTTTTTTAATTTTCGTTAAATTTTCTTTTAATTGACGCCGAGAAACTACATTTTGAACCATTCCTTTAAAAAGTGATTTTAATGGAAAATAGTGCTGACCTAGTAGCCGAGTGGTTAGTACGTCGCGCTTAGATACTCGGATTCATGGGTTTGAGTAGCCGCTCGACCACATTTTTAACGCCGAAAAAAACTTTTTTTTTAATTTGTAGCTTTTTAATTAAAAAAATGTTTTATTATTTAATATACGCTAAATAGAAAATGAAAAAATGGAATATTTTTGGTAATAAACTTTATTAATGTTTGTATTTTTGACATGTATTTTATTGATGTTATTTGATGATTGTGGACGATAACATTTTTTTACAGAAAAATGAATGTCAAAAATTGAATCAGCAGGTCAAACTACGTATAATAAGATGTAATTCAAAAAGATCTGTCGTCAAAAAAAAAACACTGAAGTTCTACCTTAAATAAGTGCTTTTTTTAGAGCCTTTAAGGTCTCTCTGGACAGTTTTATTGCAGAGCGTTCAGTAGTAAACCAATTGCAATAAAGAGCAAAAATTACTTATTTTGGTTTACACACAATTTATTTTTGAATTATTATACTTTTGAGTATTATACTATTTTAAGATATTCAAATGACGAAAATTTGACTAATTGGCGAAAAGCAGACAACAAATCCTGTTTACAATAACGATATTTTTGAATTTATGTGAAATAAATTTTTAAAATTTTAAAAAAATAAAAAAAAAACATTAAAATCAAAAAAAAAATAATGGCCAAATCTGTTTTATGTGGGAATCGATCTCGGGACCTTTCAAAACTATAAAGCGCTAACCGACTATGCCACTGCTACCATGGGATGATGAGCTTTAAAAGCGATTTATGAACAAACCGTCTGAAATAAATCGATAAAACGCAAGACGCACGACAGAACTATTTATGCGTAAAAAAACACAAAAGATATTATGGATTTCAAAAAATTATAAATTTCAATAGAAATATACTATCTGGAGCTTTAAATTTTACCAAATGAAATTAAGTCGAAGTTTTACCGAAATTTTCAAAAAATTAACCCCATTTTTCACGGAAAATTGTATATTAAACCATAAATATAACAATATTCAGTTTAATTTTTACGTACGTTAAAAAGTGTAACGGTGTATCTCTATTGGAAGTATTTTTTTAATAATTCGTGTGCAGTAAATATTTTTAAGGGTTTTAAAAAAATTTCATTGCAATTTGATTTTTAATATCAATTATTTCAATTACTTACAATAATATAATGAATGTTCACTTTATAATAGTGATATTTCTGCCTTTTTAACACTCATATATATTTTTTAGTGAAATATTACTATATTTCACGAGATTTCTTAGGTCAAAAATCGCGATTTTCCATACTTAAGAAAACTGTCCGGAGAGACCTTAAAGTCATCGTTGATATTTTGTTAGAATTGTATTTCATATTAGCGGAAATTAAGTCGCAGATTTGATGTTGTTGATGAAAACAACTACAAATCAATTGTGGAAGTGGTTCATATAATAGTTAAATATTGATAATTCATATTTTCTCCTCAAAAATAAGCCCGGGGTGTAATCGCCCTTTTTCATTTTTTAAGCATTTTTAGCGTAACTATAGTTTTCATTAATCTTGCAACCAAAAAAAACGTGCACCACCGAAAAATTTTAAGATTGGTATGTCAGAAACAATACTTTGATATACAAAAAAGTTTTATCAGTTTAAAAGATGTACTCTTAGCTATAAGATTTTTTAATTGAATTTTGTAAAAGTATAAGAGCCTTTAAAAATTTTTAAAAACTGGTGGAAGAAACTAACATGATTAAAAAATAATGATATTATTCCAATAGATTCACAATTGAAAAAATTTCGCTTTTTAATAGTAACAAAATATCAAGGAATGTGTTATAATAATACCACGAAAAAAAAAAAACACCCAACTAAAACAGTTGGCGAGACCACACCACGACGAAGGAAAGGGAATAGAAAATGGAAAGCAGCAGATGGAGAGTCAGAACGCAACAACGGCAGAACGCGAAAAGGAGAAAAGGAAGAGGAGAGAAGGAAGAAGCGAACAGACCATAGTAAAAAAAAAAAATAAAAAAAAAAAAATAGAATAAAATAAAAAAGCAGGAAAGGAGGGTTAAATTATATCTGGCAAAATCATAGAAGTGGCTGTGTTAAATTATCTTGTGCAAAAAAATCGTAAAATCCAGTAAAATAAACGAAAATTCTCAAGTAAAATTGTGAAAAAGAATTATTGTTTACTTTGTAAGGTGTAATTTATCTTTTTTATGCTTTTTAATTACTAAGAAATTAAATTATTTAATCAATTTTTAACTTAATTTCGATCAATTTGCCATTTTGAATTTTTGCTGAAACAGCCTAATAAGACAGTAAACCGGTTTTAAATGATCTGCAAGTTATAACGCAAATAATAATCACTTTACAATACTTGCATTCTGTTTATTTATTGGAAAAAAATGGTCAAAAAAGAAGAATTTGAAGCCATATGTGCGGAAAACGCCAGTTTAAAAAACAAAATAAAGCAATTAGAGGAGGATAGAAAGGTTTGGGAAAACGAAAAATTCGCTTTATCCAACAGAATTGAGCAATTAGAAAAACATCAAGGCAGAAAACTGGATAAGGATATTGTAATTGATATTTGTGAATCGGTAATGGCCAAGATGATTCCGTTGTTAACGTCCCACATGGAGAAAATCTTTAATGAAAAAGAACACTCTACGCTTGTAGTGATTTCCGGTTTAAAAGAAGGAAATTCACCAGCGGAGGAAACGGCGACGGTTCAAGAGCTTGTCGACTTTCTCGACGACGGAAACGAAGGAGTCACGGTTGCTGAACACTTTCGGATCGGAAGAAAAACAGACAAGTATCCCAATCGTCTCCTAAAAGTTCGGTTTTCTTCAGCGAGGATTCGAAATAAAATGGTGGCGTCTGGAAGGCAGTTTAAGGGATCGGCAAAATACCACGGTGTATACATCAGGCCATCTTTGACAGAAGACCAAAGAGCCCAACAGCGAAATCTTTTGATATTACGAAATAAAATTTTAGATAATGATAAAAACCGTCATATTACCGTTCGTTATACAGAAAAAGGAACGCCTTTTCTGTACGATTTAGTGGCCAAGAATGAAATCAAACAGTCGGATTTAAAATAGGATGATACGCGAATCGATTACTTAGGTCAAAAAAACTTAAAAGTTTTATGTTTTAATGCTAGGAGCTTAAAAAATTCTTTTGAAGAGTTTGACTGTTTGATTTCTGGGGAAGATATTGTGTTTGGAAATATAGATTTGTTTATAATAACAGAAACATGGTTAAATGATTCTATTACCGATAGAATGATTGATCAAAACAACATTTTTAATATTTTTAGGAATGATCGCAAAAACCAAGAAGGGGGTGGAGTTTGTATACTAACCAAAAACAACTTAGATGTATTTTCAGTGGTTATAGACGAGACATATAAAAATATAGAAATCATAGCAGTGGATATTCGAATTGCTAATAAAAGTAAAATCAGAGTGATTTGCTTGTATCGCAAACCTCAAACAACTAAGCAAGAAGATTCAGTTATTTTTGAATTACTTCGAAAAATTACCGAGAGTTTTAGTGGCACTGTTATTTTAGCTGGTGATTTTAACCTGCCGGGCATTCTGTGGACGTCTGTAGAAATTGTATCTAATAATCAAAATGAATACGAATGGTACAATTTTTTTAACGAATTAGCTTTAGTCCAGCTTGTTAGCGAACCAACAAGAAATGATAAATTTCTTGATTTAGTTTTCTTGAATGATCCAGAAATTATTAATGAAACAGTAGTTTTACCAGGTTTCTCAAACTCAGATCATCACTCAATAGGTCTTACAATAAACTGTGACATTTTTGCTTCTCAAAATAAGTCGATAGATTATTGTGTTCCGGATTTTCTAAAAGGTGACTATGAGATGTTTTCTCTTTTTTTGATGGCTGTTAATTGGGATCAACTTTTTGCATCTTGCAACACGGTTGAGGATTTCTGGCAGTGTTTTAAAGCTATTATCAATGAGGGAATAAACAGACATGTACCTTTGAAAAAAATCCATAAAACAAAAAAAAGAAATCTTAATTATCCGAAATATATCAAAAAATTACAAAATAAAAAACGTAAAACATGGCGTAATTACAAAAACGGATTAAAAACCCAAAAAGAATATAAAAATTTATGTGATGATTACAAAACTTTGATTAAAAATTTTCATGTAGATAATGAGAAACGTATTCTGAAATCAGCTGACAAAAATTCTTTTTACAAATTTATTAATAGTAAAATACAAAATAAAGAAATCATACCACCATTACAAAAACAAGATTCATCATATGTTGAAACAGATTTAGAAAAAGCAGAGCTTTTTGCGGACTATTTTGGTTCAATATTTACAACTGACGATGGAAAACTACCTAACTTTACTGAAAGAAATGAAGGATACCTAGATAATATGTTTTTTAGTGTTAAAAAAGTTTTAAAAGCTATTAAAAAACTACCAAGCAAAATGTCTAGGACACCAGATGGGTTACCAGCATTTTTTCTTAAGCGTCTTGCACTTGTTATTGCAGAACCATTATCAATAATATTTCAAAAATCTTTTCATTTTGGTATTTTACCAGATGACTGGAAAACCGCTTTTGTAATACCATTGTTTAAAAAAGGTTCTAAAAGCAATCCAAATAATTACCGTCCAGTTTCTTTAACATCAAATGTTTGCAAAATAATGGAGCGTTTAGTTAAAGATGAACTTTTGACTTTTTTTGTAAATTTCTTGTCTAGGTGCCAACATGGCTTTACAGCTAAAAGTTCAACTATAACACAGCTCCTTGAAACACTCAATAATTGGACTATTTCATTAAAAAATAAAAAAAACAATTGACGTTATTTATTTGGATTTTGCTAAAGCTTTTGACAAGGTTTCTCACAATAAATTAATTTTTAAACTTGATAAACTTGGCATAAAGGGAAAATTTTTAAAATGGATTGAAGCCTTTCTAGTTGGAAGAACAATGAAGGTACTTATTAATAACTCTGAGTCATCTTCTCGTATTGTTAGTAGCTCAGTTCCTCAAGGTTCGGTATTGGGCCCTTTTCTTTTTTTGATCTATATTAACGACCTAACTGAGTGCATTCACAATAGTCAGATTAATCTTTTTGCGGATGACGCGAAAATTTTTACAAGTTATTTTTCTGCAAATAAAATCGAAAAAACTGAAGAACTACAGAAGGATTTAGATAGGATTTCTGAATGGTCAAACAACTGGCAGATGGAATTATCAGAAAAAAAATGCGAAGTCTTGCAAATAAGCTTAACACAAAAATCAGATAGGTTCGCATACAAAATTAAAGGAAACACTCTTAAATACTCAAAATTAGTGAAAGATTTAGGTGTTTATATGACAGATAATTTAAAATTTTCTGAGCACTGTAAAATCATATCAAAAAAAGCATTAAGATTATCAGCATTAATATTTAGAACATTTTCATCAAACTCTTTGGAAAATTTGTTACGAGCGTTTACAGTTTATGTAAGGCCCACTCTGGAGTATTGTAGTGTTGTTTGGAATCCATATTTACTTAAAGACATAAACATAATTGAAAGAGTACAAAAAAATTTTACTAGACGATTGTTTAAACGGTGTCATATTCCATATGTTAATTATGAAGAAAGATTAAAAGTTTTAAACTTGCCAAAATTATCTGAACGTCGAACTTTTTTTGATTTGACAGAATGTTACAAAATCATTCATAATAAAACGCGCATTAAACCTAGTGATATTTTTACTTTTAATACCAATTCTACAAGAGGACATGTATTCAAGCTAAAAGTTCAAAAAAGTAGAGTAAATGTCAGAAAATTTTACTTTAGTAATAGGATTGTATCAAATTGGAACAATTTAACTTCAGAACAGGTATCAGCCACTTCGTTAGCTGTATTTAAAAAAAGTATCAGATATGGTTCATATTAGGGCTACCATGTAGCCTTTGAATCATATTCTAGCAATAAACTATGTTTCTGTTTTTTTTTTGAGTAATAGCGACCGTAATCGGTTCGCTGGTTTGTATTGAATTATTGTTGTATTTGCTAGAATAAATCACTTTGACTTTGACTT